>PVJN01024920.1:0-30597 GCA_004026805.1 Lasiurus borealis
AGAAAGGAAGGAAGGAAGGAAGGAAGGAAGGAAGGAAGGAAGGAAGGAAGGAAGGAAGGGAGAAAGAAAGGGAGAAAGAAAAAAAAGAAACACTAATGTCTTTCCCACATTAAAGCAGAGCTAAGAGGTCTGGGCAGGGCTCTGCCTGCTAACATGAGAAAAAAGTGGGGCCATGGCATTTCACCTATGCAACCCTTCTAGAACACAAAAGGGAGAGGACATACAATCCGCAAAAGAGCAATAAAAACCCCAGTATGGAGCCATTCCTACAAGACCCGAGAACCAGATGGTGAAGCAATAGGCTGGGTCACAAGGAAGGTTGGCGGGTGAAGGAAACAGCTGAGGGGCAGGGCAACATCCTCGCGGATTCAAATAAATAAAATGTAATCCAGGGAGAACAGACGAGGCAGCTCGAAACATCCCGGCAGCGATCAAAGGGAGAGGCTGCAGACGTCACCGTGCAGGCAAAGGAAAAGATAAACGGAATAAACCAGTTAGAGACGATGACATAAGGACTTCAAAGGTGGCTTCCAGAAAGAGCACTTGTACTTCCTGAGGAGACTCCCCAGCCAATGGGAGAGCGGCTCAGAGATGTAATTCCTCGGGGCCTGTGTATCTTTGGAAAAGTAGTAAATCTGCAAGACATAAAAATTCATCTATGGGGAGGATATAATTTACATGGGGACACCCGAGCATATCGCTTTAACTACAGAGAATGACTTCATCCAGGCAAAAAAGAGAGAGAGAGAGAGAGAGAGAGAGAGAGAGAGAGAGCGAGCTGGGATCACGCTGGCTCCAGATTTCTCCACACGGATATTTTTTCCAAAAGAAACAGCCATGCCCACAAAGCTCAAAGAAAGGAACATGTAACTCAAGAATGTTCAAACTGAAGACATTCCCACACGGAAGGGAATCCAGGTACTACACAAGCCCTTTTGGAAAATATACTGGGAGACTAATCCGATGACAAGATGAATTTATTACACACACACACACACACACGCCCTCTGGAGTGAAGAAGTTATGGTTAAAAGAACTAGAGATGAGGGTTAAATCCACTTAAGGAAGTGTAAATTAACAGCACAACAGCAAACATCTGATTGCCGAGAAGAACACATTATCAATCATTTCAAGTTTTCAAATGATGAAAGTAACAACGATCAGGAGGCAAAAGAAAGAATCAGAGTTTGAAGCACTTGATGTTTATAGTAGAAGGCTAATCAGTACGACCTGAGAAATTGCAAGATGTGCCGAGACCGGTTTGGCTCAGTGGATAGAGCGTCGGATTGCCGACTGAAAGGTCCCGGGTTCGATTCATCAAGGGCATGTATCTTGGTTGCGGGCATGTCTCCAGTGTGGGGCGTGCAGGAGGCGGCTGATCGATGTCTCTCTCTCATCGATGTTTCTGACTTTCTATCTCTCTCCCTTCCTCTCTGTAAAAAATCAATAAAATATATTTAAAAATAATAATAATAATAAAACTGCAAGATGTAAGTGAAAAGGAAAAAAGAAATAACTCCAAATGATGTGATTTCACTGGATTTCTAATGATCTCACTTAGATATTTGATAAAATACTATCACTGGCAATGGAGGAAAGGAAATAATCTCAATTTCAGCAATTCCTTCAGTTTCACTTCACTTGGTTTTTCTCTGGTGAGGTTCAAGTGAAATGAAGAGAATGTTTGCTTTTGTTAAGTATGTTCTAGCATGCTTTCTTCTTTGTACTTTAAAAATTATTTCGGTATGCACATTTATCAGTGAATACGAAATACCTATTATGTTTTAAAGTGTACATGCGTACTTAAGTTTACATAGTGATGAATCACTATTTGACAGTGTCCTGAAATCAGAATTATGGTTCAATAGTAACGGATGTTCCGAGGGCTTGCTATGTGCCACGTGATCTGCCAATGACCTCCTATAAAAAATGCCATTTTCTTTAAACCTCAACCTCACGACCATGTCATTTTAAAAAGGAGGAAGTAGCCGAGACCGGTTTGGCTCAATGGATAAAACGTCGGCCTGCGGACTGAAAGGTCCCGGGTTCGATTCCGGTCGGGGGCATGTACCTTGCTTGAGGGCACATCCCCAGTGGGGGGCGTGCAGGAGGCAGCTGGTCGATGTCTCTCTCTCATCGATGTTTCTGACTTTCTATCCCTCTCCCTTCCTCTCTGAAAAAGTCAATAAAATATATTTAAAAATAAATAAGTAAAATATATTTAAAATAAATAAATAAATGAATAAAAAGGAGGAAGTAACCAGTCCCAGGGATTAAAGGACAGCAGAGGGAATAGAGGCAGAAATATTGTCATAACTGTTGTAAGGTGTCAGAAGGGTACTCCACTTCTCAGGATGATCACCTCCTAAGTTACATACATTTCTAATCACTGGTGTGCACATCTGAAACTAATACCGCGTTGTATGTCGCTTGTAATGGAAAAATTAAAACATATTTCTGGGGTCTTCATAAAAAGTTTTACAGCCGTGGGGGAGGGGGGAACGAGGACATTAAAGCTCCCCATATGGCGAGCCATGACATCACACACTTCCCAGCGCAAATCCGTGTTTTTCATTCCACGTCCGCTTATCCATTTATCAGCTGCGCGCGAGGCCCCGCTCCGTCCCTCGCATGATGCGTGCTCCACTGTTATGGCACCATTCCTAGACTTCCTCCTCATGACTAATTTTAACGAAGAATTTCCTCTCGCAGCGGTTAAAAGGAAAGCGGATGGCCATATTTCATACTGATTCAAACTCGAACCCACCCTGAAATGGCACATCGATTCAGTTTTTCTTTTTTATCTTCTCTTTGAAGGGAAAATAGTTACTCGTTTTACATAGAAGCTGCAGATTTACTTTTAAAATAAAACACACTGAAATGGGAATCAGGGACTTTGTGGATGATGCTTCTGCTGTGTGTTTAGGCTTTGTGTACTTTCAATATGGGGCTGTTTTTTCACAATTTTTTTAAAAAAAGTATTTTAAAGAAGACTATTTAAATGCAAACATGACTTACCAGTTTGTTTCACCCCAAAAAGTAAATGTTGATCTGTGATGAAGAGTAACACAGATGAACCATTTTTATGTAAATGTATACGGGACTGTTTATTATTTGCCTGTTTTTATGTATCAAATTACAGTCCCGCCCCTAAATTAGCACCTTAAAACAACACGTTTATTATCCTCTGATGCTGGGTCAGGAATCCAGGCACCCATTAGCTGGGTGTCCTCTCTCTTTTTTTTTTTTTTTTTAATATATTTTATTGATTTTTTTACAAAGAGGAAGGGAGAGGGATAGAGAGTTAGAAACATCGATGAGAGACATCGATCAGCCGCCTCCTGCACGCCACATATTGGGGATGTACCCGCAGCCAAGGCACATGCCCTTGATCGGAATCGAACCTGGGACCTTTCAGTCCGCAGGCCGACGCTCTATCCACTGAGCCAAACCGGTTTCGGCTCTCTGGGTCACTCTTTCTCACAAAACCAGAGTCAGAGTGGTGACTGAGGGGGAGTGGGAGTGGGCATCCTGTGCTCCACTGGGGAGGAGCTGCTTGCAACCCCCCCCCCAGGTCTCAGGTCTTCGCTGGCTGTTGATCAGAGTCCTCACTTACATCACCACATGGATTTCTCAATAGGCCTGTTCACAACATGGCAGTTGGCTTTTCAGAGAGAGAGAGAGAGAGAGAGAGAGAGAGAGAGAGAGAGAGGATGGAAGCCACCCTCTTTTTATAACCGAATGCCAGAAGTTATACTCAGTCATAGAGAATCACACAGGATGACAGAAAAGAGAGTGCGCCAAGCGAATTAAACGTACAAGGGCGCGATCGGGACCCTCGAGGAAGGAATAATGATCGGAGAGGTGCCAGAAAGAGGGCGGGAGAAATGATCAGTCCCCGCCAAAGTGGGCCAACCGCGTGATGTTACTACTCCAGAGCAGGGTGACTCTGCGCAAATCCCTTAATCTCTTTGACCCGAGTCTCACATCTGTGCGATAGGAATAATAACCGCTATTTCACGGGGCCAGCTATCAGGATAAAAGGAGATGATCTCCCCGAGCGAACAAAGAACACTGGCCAACTGTAAGCTAATTTCACTATTATTGTTAGGCAGGGAATAGAAGCTGACGGCAGATGTTTCAATGATGGAGTATCGGCTTGGATTTAAATCTCAGTCTTTCAATCACTAGACTATGATCTAAGGCAGTGGTTCTCAACCTTCCTAACGCCGCGACCCTTTAAGACAGCTCCTCATGGGGTGGTGACCCCCAACCATAAAATTATTGCCGTTGCTACTTCATCACTGTAATCTTGCTACTGTTATGAACTGTCATGTAAATATCTGATAGGCAGGATGTATTTTCGTTGTTATAAATTGAACATAACTAAAGCATCGGGATTAATCACAAAAACAATATGTAATTATATATTGTGAAATATTTATTTCTAATGACAAATAAATGAAATTTTGTCTTGAATCGTGGTGTAGCATGGGCAACAGTCTTCATATGACAACAGTAAACTACATGGCTACACTTTGCTACACCGAGGAGCGGTGTGTTGGTTTCTAAGACCATGGGAAATAGGTGTTTTCCAATAGTCTTAGGCAACCCCTGTGAAAGGGTCGTTCAATGCCCAAAGGGGTCGCGACCCACAGGTTGAGAACCACTGATCTAAGGCAAGTTACTTAACATCTCTGAGTCTCCAATTCCTTGTCTATCAAGAAGAAAAAATAACACCAGCTCTTCAGAGAGGCTTTATGAATTCATGCAAAATGCTATAACAATTCAGGCATGTGATAAATTCTCAATAAATACCCACTATGATTAGTAGTAGTCATTGTAATAGTAGCAACAGTAGGCATAGTACTATTTCTGGACTGTATGACCCTGGTTTTTGTATAGAAAATAACGCTGGTGTAAACAAGATTTACCGTATTTTCCAGCGTATAAGACGACCCCCAACTTTTCCAGTTAAAATATAGAGTTTGGGATATACTCGCCCTAAAAGACAACACCTGGCATATAAGACGACCCCCCGACTTTTTGAGAAGATTTTCCTGGGTTAAAAGTCATCTTATACGCCGGAAAATACGGTAATTAGAAACTCAAAGTAAGTTCACATATTTTGTGATTTTCAAGTGCAGGGGCAAGGTTGCCAGATGAAACATGAGGAAACACACTTGGAGAAGTTATGAGTTTCTTTTCTTTTTTTAAATGTTATTGATTTTTTACAGAGAGGAAGAGAGAGGGATAGAGAATTAGAAACATGGATGACAGAGAGACATCGATCAGCCGCCTCCCGCACGCCCCCTACTGGGGATGTGCCCGCAACCAAGGTACATACCCTTGACTGGAATTGAACCTGAGACCCTTCGGTCCGCAGGCCGACGCTCTCTCCACTGAGCCAAACCAGTTTCGGCTCTAAGAGTTTCTTACAAGCACACCCCCAGAAATGGCTACGCAAGTTTCCTGACGCTAACCCCACGCTCTCTCTGCTAAGCTGAGCTGTCTCCCCGGACTGGGGCTGGCCTGCTTGAAAGAGGGCAACGTGGAGACCATCGCACCAGGAACTTACTTTGGATTGAGCTGACATCAAACTGCGTGATATGAGCGAGACTTGCTGGAGCTTTCCAAAGCTTTTGTCTCGTCTGGTTATCTTCCAGCTTCCTCCTCCGAGAGGAAATTTTCAATTACCCGTTAGCTTATGTTGGGAGCATGTGTTCTTAAATGTATTCATTCACTCTGGTAGGTGATTAAGGATGATGGGTATATAAATACACAAGTACATAAATGACAAGCCCAACCGTGTGCATATGGTAATTTAATTTGGGGATGAGCACCATGTTTATGCGCTTCTATCAGGCCGCCGCCTTTCGATGAACATGCAGTTTCTTACCTGCCGTTTCGCCATGGCCAGTATTTAAGGCAATATCCTGAGTGCAGAACTAGAGAGAACCACCCATGCCATGATCACTTGCAGCTGGGAAAAATCATCTGCGGGGTTCCCCCTGGATCCTAAGTCTGGGGAACGGGTGCTTCTGGCTGCATTAATGCTGCGTTGGTGAGCGGGTACCCAGTGATTCAAAACCTGCCACTGGGAGCAGCGACACTGATCCCCATGGGAGCCTAAGATTTAAGACCAAGTTCTACCATCTGGCTGAAAACTGCCAGGAATATTTCAATAATCCTCACAGATGATGGCGTTTTCGAGCTATTTAAATAGGGAAGGGAGGTCACCGAATTCAGCTAAGTGAGACCAACCAGGGTGAAAGGGGAGGAAGTGCATTCTAGAAAGCAGGAACTGGATGAAAAACCAGAAGGGCGTTGTGAGGGGCCTACAGAAAATTTGATGTTGCTGGAAACAACATGGCGGAGACGAGCCAGCTGGGCAAAGCCGGGGTTGTGGAGAGCTTTCCATGCCACACAGAGGGGGGTGTCTGTTCACCCCGAGGCCATGGGAAGGTTGCAGGCAGCTTGCAGATGACCTCTCTTCTCTCTCCGCAGCAAGGGGGCTCGGAGAGTGATTCCGGGAAGCCAAGAACATTCTGGGTTGTCAAAATCAAAACTGAAAATCCACCCAGGACCGTGAGCAACGTTGACATGCGAACAGGCTTGCCGGGGCTCGGAGCTAAGCAATGGGGGCTCTTCAGTAATAATGGGAAACTAGAATTGAGGTTCTGGTGGCCACACCCTCTTCTAGATCTTGCTTGTTTATTGGTTGGTTGGTTGGTTTTTGCACTCCTCATGGTGTTGCCTAGAACTGAGCTATACCGTACAACCGTGGCTTTTGCACACCTGAGCTCCCGAGTTCCTTTCCTCAATCTGCCCCTTCTCCCTACCTCATACCGCAACTTCACCCCTCGATGAAGCTCTGGGGTCCTGGGGTTTGAAGTAAAACCGAAAGTTCCAGAAGAACCACAGTCACCTCTGGTGTTATCTTCTCCTCTAACTATTCCCGCCCCGTGGACCCTCTTCTTTGACTGCACAGATGGTGGGTTGACTCCAAATCCGGATGTTCTACTGAAAGAACCCTGCACCCGGGGTTCAGGCACTCGGTTTCAATTCTGGTTCGGCAGCTTTCTGACCATCTGACCCGTCCGTCTACTACTCAACATGTTGACCTTCAACTTTCTCATCTGCAAAACAGGAAGTCAACGAGATGATGCCCGAGGCAGCTTTGAACTCTAATATTCTGTGGCTTTGAGAACATCCTGTCACTCATCATCCTTCTGGATGCTGAAGAGACGAGCCACAACCTTGCCATCATGATAAAGCCATCAGATTCATAATTTGGAAGGTAGCCAGATGATGTTATCGAATGATTAGAGCCATGGAAAACTCTTCGGCTCTGTTGTCTCATGAGAAAAGAGGCTACAAAGAAGTAGAGTATGACCTCATTTTTCTAAAATATGTTTTCATTGATTTTTTTTTTCCACAGAGCAAGAAAGGAAGAGGGAGAGAGAGAAACATCGATGAGAGAGAAACATTGATTCGCTACCTCCTCCATGCCCCCTACCAGGAATGGAGCCAACAACTGGGGTATGTGTCCTGACCGAGAATCACACCAGCGACCTCGTGATACACGGATGATGTCCATCCAACTGAGCCACACCAGCTGAGCAAAACCCCATTTTTTATAAAACAAACATGTACAAAGAAAAAAATACCCAAAGGACAGCCTCATGGTTATCTCCGCTCATGAAGTTTTCTTTCTGTTTGTTTGTTCATTTTCATCTTTTTATATTTTCTTACAAAGGAGGTAGGTTATTTTTACAAAAATAAGACTCGTTTTCTGGAGCACTATGGATGCCTTGATCATTCTCACGGGGAACTAATGACGACTTAGCTGATGATACAACATTTAATCTGGAATGTGATGATCCAATAGGAATAATTTGTTTCTCAGTAACTCCTCCTTCCACCCATTGTTTCATTCTTTTCTTCTGATTACATCAGGGTTTCTCATGAGTAAGCACCGACTTCCCCCACGAAAGCACACACTGCTTGAAGGCAAATGGCAATTCTCATGTGTCCTATCTACAATGTCCCCAGAATAGAAAAAGTAAATAAACTTGCACTTGTGATGGGGGTGCTCATTAACACCTAACTCTTGGACTCTGATGAAAAAAATCCTCTGTTTCTGAATTTTTTTCAGTGGTTGGTGCACCGACTCCCAAATCTTAAGTCATAAATTTACTACTTCCTGCATCACTCAGCTTTACTTTTTTTTTTCCCTCCTTTAGCCTGAACCAAAATCCCAAACAACATGGCAGTCCTTTCACAAGGGAAGCAGAGTAGAGGCAAAGAAATACAGAGGTACCTTGAGATACGAGTTTAATTTGTTCCGAAACCTTGAGGCATGGGAAACTATGAGATATTCGAGTCGAGGTAAACTGGTGGGTCGTGTGCAGCCGGCCGATCCGAGCGATAACTCCTATCTCAAATGTTGCTTGTACAGGATTTCAAAGCAAAAATCACTCACTCGACAGCTGGTATCTCAAAATTCTCATATGTTAGGGCACTCATATCTCGAGGTACCACTGTAAACACAAAGCAGCAGGGACCTAAGATGTGGATGGATGGTCCTATCCCATGGAGAAGTGCGGAGTCATTGGGATAGGGCAGAGAGATGGAAGGGATGAAAGAAGGGAGAACTCTCGTTTCTTGGACCTGAGCTAAAACCAAGTGAAACCAATCTTGGGGAAAGAAGAGCTTTCAGTCACACTGAATCTCTTTAAATGCCCTCTATCTGCATGCCAAGGAAGCCCAAATGTATGTCTTCAGGCCAGGTGCATCTCCAAAATTCAAGACTAGTTTATTCAACACTCTACTTGATATATGTCCCTGAATACCCACCAACCGCTCAAACTCAACATATCCTAACTCAATCCCTAACCTTCCTCCCCACACTTGGTCTAGGTGCAGCTTTCCCATCTCCACAGATGGTCAGCTCATCCTTCCGGTTGCTTAGGCTAAAATCTTGGAAAAGGTGTCATCTCTGCTGTCTCTCTCCCATACTCCACACTCAACGTGTCAGAAAATACCCCCGGCTCTGTCTTCAGAAGATACCAGAATCTAATGACTCCTCACCAACCCTACCACTTCCTCTCTGGGTCAAGCCATCATTATTTTCACCTGATTCACTGCAACCTGCCTGACTTTCCGCCTCCTTCCTTAACTTTCTACAGTCTTTCTCTTTGCAGCCAAAGTGATTCTCTTAAGATATATATTATTTTATGATACCCCCTATTGTCCTGGGTCTCCAGTTCACGCCAATAAAAGCCACAGTTTTTGTAGGCAGAGGTTTACAAAATCCAGTGGAATCTGGCCCCCATTACTTGTCTTGCCTCATCTCACTCAGCTTTTGTCCCATGACTCTTGCTACCAATCCTCCCACATGGTGACCTACTGATAATTATTCATGGTTGTGCACGCGCATTTTATCTAACTGCTTAATAATACAAATCCTTAATATCTGAAATGTCGTATTTGCATGGAAGTAAACAAATTACTTCTTAATATAATATTTCATTTAATTAGCACAAATGTTCTCATGAACTAAGTAGCAATTTTCCCATTTCACAGATAATAAAGCTGAGCTCAGAGAGATTAAGCAAATTATGGAGGGTCACATGTTTAGTAATTGTGTGCTTGTATTCAAATATAGGTCTGTTTGACCCTAAGTGGAGAAAAGAGGACTTAATATCGATTGACTCCCACTACATTAAGGTCCTTTAGTTGATAATCTCATTAAATGCCCCTTAATCTATTATCTTCTCTTCTTTCCGTATGTCCATTATGTAAGGTATCGTACAGAGTATATGATCATAAAATGTTGACTAACATCATCATCATTATCATCATCAGGACATTACAAATCCTATCTTTTGAGTCTTCATTTCTTCATTCATGCATTGAAGAAAGAGACTCATGCCTAGCAAGGCTGGAGAGTTAAATTCAGTGGGCAGCACTGTCTGTGTTTCTTCTTTTTAAAACTTTTTTCCTATTTGTTCTCACCGTCTGCTCTCTCTATAGCCATTCCCAAAGGAAGGCTTGGTTTGCTGTATTTCTACCTAATTCCCTTCCCACCAGCAATCAGTTCTCCTTGCCAATTAATGTTTCCAGCTGACCTCTCAATTCTTCCTGTAAATGTCAGTAAGGTTTAACTTAGCATTATTCCCAAAAAAGGTTCACCTATATCCTCGGATATAATTATTTTTCTTCCTTTTCAGAAACTGCTCAGAGCTTGATCAGCTAGATCTAGTCGACATGTTTTTTGTTTTTTTTTAGCTTCTATTATAGGCCAATCCCTATTCAGAAGTTGGGAATGGACAGAGATAGGACACTTGGCCCTGTGCGGCACAGCAATGGATAAAGACAAGAAACAAGATAATTTTGGTTTATTCCTAAAATAAAAATATCTGCACTAGAAGGTGTCCAGGAGATCAATCAATCTCCATTTTATAGATATTAAAACTAAGTCCCAGATTTTTTAAAGACAGTTTCCAGTTTTCATGCAAATTATTTTTTATACCAATAGGTTTAAAGTTTGAAAATGGTTGTGTATGAATTTAAAACATGTTATTTTTAAGAAATTTTAATATTTCAAAGTTTTGTTCATTAAAGATGCCAATTAGGGTTTCTAATTCACACGAGGTTGTGTTACTATACTAAATTTATTTCATTCCCGCAAAGTTAGAAAAAGTTGACATTTTGCTGAGCCTATACATTAATCAGAAGACTAAACAGATTTTTTTTTCATTGTAAGCTCCACAATTTTTTTGGACTCTTGAGGATTCAAGAAGTAGAGTTTAGGAAAAATAAAATTAAGATGGGCAGTTAATAATGTCATAACCAGAGCCCTGGGTCTTGTGGTCTACTCATAACTCTTCATATCTCATTCATTCAACAACCATTCCTTGAGCCCCATCTGTGTTCTAGCCATTCTTCTATGTACCGTGACACAGAGCTCAGACGCTCCCAGAGAAGAAGTATGCTGAGAACTGTGGGCTTGTGAGCAGCAAACCACTCCAAACAGTTAGGCCAACTCTCCTAGAGGACTAGTGAGCAGAGGGATGGAGCAGGTAGAAAGGGATCTGGCTTTACAACTATTTATATTGTATTTCATAAAAAGTAGGAGCAATTGAGGGTTCTGAATTAGAAAATAGTGTGAAGATTTTATGTTTGCAAAAGGCAACAATGTAGAACCTATTATTAGCATGGGAGAGGAGATCAGACACATGTAGACCAATCCAGAGACTATCACAGTAATCTAAGCAAGACTATATGAGGAACAAAACAGTGGGAGGGGACAATACCCTGAGTGGCCAAATTATTATGATCCCTGAACGCATAATAATCTGGCCACTGGCCATTCAGTGTGTGTGTATGTGTAGTGTGTGTGTGTGTGTGTGTGTGTGTGTGTGTATTAGAGGCCCGATGCACCAAGTGCATGAATTCCTGCATGAGTGAGGTCCAGCCAGCCTGGCCAGGTCGAGAGAACAATTTGCACATTAACCTTTTATTATATAGAATGTACATTAAGTGGCCAGATTATTATGTGTTCAGAAGTCATAATAATCTGGCTACTCAGTGTCTATGAGAAATATTTATTAGGTAGGATGAGAAGAGCAGGAAGAAGGAGTTATAAATTGCTACATATGTCCTAACAGTCCATTCATTACTCACTTCCTGTCTCCTTTTTGAGATCAAGGTGCCATGTTCCACATAACCCGCTCCAAGTTGGCATCAGCTTATTGGACCAGGGGTAGACTCCTGACCCACAAATGGACCAGATTTTCTTTGCTGGAAATTTCACTCTCAGACATTGAGACTTAATTGTCCACTCACTGGAAAGTCCTGGAGATTAAGATTGGTACCATGGAGAGACTCAAGGGCCGAAGTACATATTGAACCATGAACACATAGCTGAATGCATACCTAGGGCAGAGAATGGAAAGAACTCATGGAGGGGGAGGTAATGAAAAACATGTCATCCAGAGATGGAGCACAGGATAGGGAAAAAGGAGAGGAGAGAGAGACAGAGACCTAGGTCATGAATCATAATCTCTGAATCATAAGAAAACCAATGGAACATCATTCTTCTGCAAAGCCACATGACTTGCCTATCCCACCTGAAGAAGGTGTTGAACAAAACATCACATTCCTCTCCAGAATGGCTCCAGGAGACAGAAGAAATCCTGGTACATAAATATTTGTATGTAAAGGAGACATCAGGAGGCATTCTGACCCAGGAGACCAAACATGGCCCAAAGAAGCTGTGACACAGTGTGCTTTAGAAACATGACAAATCAAAGTGTTGGCCTGTTTTAGTGTTTTGGGGTGTGTGTGTGTGTGTGTTAAAGAAAGGAAGCCTTCCATAGGCACAACTGGGTAACACAGTCATTAAATGTAAACATTTTGGGGTGTAGAGGTTTTCTAAAGAGTAGTTGTGGTGAAGGGGCAATCACAAGCCTCACGGAAGGAAAATAAAAACGCATTTTTGGCTGGCCATGGTTCCAGGTGGACAGAGGCACAGAAATTGCGGGACATTTCCCAACCACGGAGAAGGCCACATCCTGAGATCAGGCTAATGCAATGCTAAACGGTTCGGTGGAAGTTCGAACACGAAACCCTAAGAATCAAGTCTGAGATACGTACACAAGGCAAGGAGAGATGGAGAAGTGTCTGCCCAGGAGGAGGCATTTGAATATTGCACAATAAGATGTTCACTGGACAAGCAGAAGCAGAAGAGTATGCCATGGCGGAATTACCTCCTGTTTCCTCCCGATAGTGTTTCATACACGTAGATGGTGATTCTAAAGTGAAACCTCAAGCCTCTTCAAAGCAGAGTCTAGCCCTGAGCAGTGCGGTTGGGTATTGTACTGTGACAGAAAGGTTCCTGGTTCCATTCCCTGTCAGGGCACATGCCCAGGTTGGGGGCTTGGTCCCCAATAGGGGGCGTGCAGGAGGCAGCTGATTGATGATTCTCTTTCATCATTGATGTTCCAGCTCTCTTCCTCTCCCTTCTTCTCTGAAATACATATATATATATATATATACACATTGAAATACACACACACACACACACACACATTCTATAAAAGAGTCCAGATCTAACAACAGAAGTTTTCTTAAATTACGATTTGTATAAATGATGAAATACTGGGAAGACATTAAATAAGTAATTAGACTAATAACCAATGGCTTGAAATGATTTATAATACGATCTAGAAAGAAAAGTCAGATCATAACGCATTATAGGCAGCGTGATCCCAATTTCATATCCGAAATAAAACTCAAGAGAAAAAGCTGGAAACATTTGCTCAGCAATTTCTTTGTGGTTATTTCAAAGGAGAGGAATTATGAATGACTTCATGTTTTTCTTTGAGCTTTACTTTCTTTTCCCCGTTTTTAAAACAAGCTCTTAATAGACCCTTAATTGTTCAGCTTTTGGAATGTTTCCAATTCCCCTTATTGGAAGGAAAGGTTTGAAGCACAATCTTGTACATAAATATTGGTGTGTGTCCCTGTTCATTCATAGAAGTAGAATTTGGGGATCAGGAAGAATTCCCACAAGGACTATGTTACTTTAAGATTTAATTTTTTAAAAAATATATTTTATTGATTTTTCACAGAGAGGAAGGGAAAGGGATAGAAAGTCAGAAACATCAATGAGAGAGACACATAGATCAGCCGCCTCCTGCACGCCCCCAACTGGGAATGTGACGGCAACCAGGATACATGCCCTTGACCGGAATCGAACCTGGGACCTTTCAGTCCCCAGGCCCACGCTCTATCCACTGAGCCAAACTGGTTTCGGCAAGATTTAAATTTTTAACATAAAAACAACAAAAACAAACAATGGGCACTAGAATCAAACTATTTATGCTTGAACACGAATTCTACCACTTCCTAGAATATCACCGCCAGTACGTTCCTTTGTTTTTCTGTGCCTCTGTTCACTTACTATTTCATTTCATTTTAATACTTTTTTCTTGATTTCAGAGAGGAAGGGAGAGGGAGAGAGAGAAACATCAATGATGAGACAGAGAATCATTGATCAGCTGCCTCTACACGCCCCTCATTGGGGATCAAGCCTGCAACCCGGGTGTGTGTGCCCTGACCAGGAATGGAACCGTGATCTCGGTTCATAAGTCGATGCTCAACCACTGAGCCACACCAGCTGGGAAAGTTCACTCTTTTTAAAAAATATATATTTTATTGATTTTTCACAGAGAGAAAGGGAGAGGAAGAGAGAGTTAGAACCATCCATGAAAGAGAAATATCGATCAGCTGCCTTCTACACCCCACCCCCACCCCCCGTTGGGGACATGTCCACAACCAAGGTACATGCCCTTGACCAGAATCGAACCCGGGACCCTTCAGTCCGCACGCCGACGCTCTATCCACTGAGCCAAACCGGTTTTGGCAAGTTCACTCTTTTTAAAGTGAGGATATTAATTATACCTTCTTCCATGGAGCTGTTGTGAATATTCGATGCATTAATTATTATAAAGGCTTACAAATGCGTGGAATACTTTGAGTGGTCAATAAACGTTAGAAATCATGAATGTTTATTGTTGATAAAAAAAAGTTTTCTTATTTTGTTTTTTTTTCCCTGGTGCATTTTTTTTTAATCATTTAATGTTTTTCTATTAGGACAGAATCCCATTCCCTGTGACTTACCCTTTGCTCTCACAACCTCTTCCTGGCACCCCTGCAGAAAATGCTATGTAAGGGTACTTCGAAAGTCACAGACAACAAACTCCTGTCTTTTTTGCTCTTGATAGGAACACTTACTTGAAAATATTCTTTAAACCCTCCAAGCACCAGTCACAACATATTTAGGCCTGGAAGTTAGCGCGGATGTGAGTTTCTACGGTGTCAGAATCAGTCCTGAAAGAACACCGGGATCCCTCAAGGATTTCAAGCATCGCTTTTCAAGGGAATAGTAGAGCTCAAACGAGCATCTGTTCCTCACGATTCCCTCCGGGGCCTCGCCGAGCGATCAGATGAAAGCGGGAGAAGGGGTCTTTTCTCTAAAGCAGAAGGTTCTCGTGCCAGGAGCAATTACTTACCGCCGGAGAAAGCAGCCTTTACATTTTTGGGTTTTTTTTTTTTTTGTAGAACATAATCCTGGCACATGAAATACTCTGTTCCGCAAAGCCTTATTTGCAAGATGAGGCTCCTGAGGAATTCAGAAGTGGTCTGCGCGCTAGAGTCCTTTTCAGAATCCTTCTTCTTCCTCCCCCCCACCCCACACAATCCTCTCCCCACCCCCCAACATACACACACATCTGTAACCGACTGAGGAGCACGGGGGACCCACAGGAAGGAACTGAGGGTAGAAATGGAGACACCTGGTCTTTCCACTTGCTCTAAACTAATCACCTGGGTGACCTGTTCTAACCATTACAGCTCAGCGTCTCTGAACTTCAACTTTCTCTCTGGACGAGCGAGCGAGGCAGAGAAGCAACTGGCGTCCACGGCTCCTTTGGGTCCAAACATCCTAACGTGTTTTTCCTTATTTTGCTGTTTCCTTCGAGACTTGGCTCAAGCGTTCGGAATGCAGGATGACGTCATTAAATGGTACAACAGAATTCCCCTCGGCGCTTGGAAGGAAGGGTGAAAACTCATGTGCGGATGGATGCCTTCTTGCCTGGCGCACCACCCATATTTGAGAAGGTGGCCTGTTAAGGTGTCCGGTCCTGTCAGGTGGCGAGGGCATGTCAGGAGCAGAATCCAAACCATCTCTGTCCTGTGAGGTGACCTCCCATCGGATAATTCAGGGGGATGGACGCTGTGACCACAGAGAGAGCTGGAATTTAGAGAGGCTGGGATTCAGAAGCTGGACCAACAGGAGGGAAGACACTGGCCCTTCCCATCGAAGGCTAAGGAGATGTCCCTCTTCAGACTCCGTAGCATCCTCTGTCACTGCTACCTGCTCCTTTAACGTGTTGCATTGCCAATGTCTATACATAGGCGCCCACTCCCATTAGGCCTCACGGACTGCAAGAAGGACCACGTTAGTTTTACTTTGTGCCTCTACCTGTAACCCCGACTTTAGCACCCAGCACATCTTTAATGCCTCGTTAGGGCCCCCAACATGTTTGCTGACTAGAAATAAGAAAGGATCCCTTTACAATTTTAGAGGAACAATGACAGACAGTGGGACCCGGGATCTATTCAAGTCCGGTCAGCCCAGGAATCAGTCTTGCATAGAAAATGTCCAAATGAAGGTGATTCTTGGATTGTCTTCATTCTCCTGTAGAGTTTTCTTTTACTGCCCATCTGTCTGTGATCCCCTCCTTTAAGAAGTCACCTGGGCCGAAACTGGTTAGGCTCAGTGGATAGAGCGTTGGCCTGCGGACTGAAAGGTCCCAGGTTCCATTCCGGTCGGGGGCATGTACCTTGCTTGCGGGCACATCTCCAGTGTGGGGTATGCAGGAGTCGGCTGATCGATGTCTCTCTCTCATCGATGTTTCTGACTTTCTATCCCTCTCCCTTCCTCTCTGTGAAAAATCAATATAATATATTAAAAAAAAAAAAAAAAAGAAGAAGAAGAAGTCACCTGGGCCTGGCTGATGTGGCTAATTAGTTAAATATCGATCTAGGCATCAGGAGCTCATCAATTCCGTTTCTGGTCAGGGCACA
The DNA here is from genome assembly GCA_004026805.1 of Lasiurus borealis. Taxonomy (NCBI): domain Eukaryota; kingdom Metazoa; phylum Chordata; class Mammalia; order Chiroptera; family Vespertilionidae; genus Lasiurus; species Lasiurus borealis. The sequence goes on from PVJN01024920.1 coordinate 16,660, forward strand.
TGCCTGGGTGGCAGACTCGATCCCCGGTGAGAGATGTGCAGGAGGCAGCTGACAGTGGATGTTCTCTTTCATCCATGTTTCTCTCTCTCTCCCTTGCCTTCCTCTCTCTCTCAATAAAAGTCTATAAAAGTGTTTAAAAAAAATGAAAAGCACGGATGCTTAGAGGTGATGTCGGCAGAAGCCTTTGACCTCTCTACACAAAGGTGACTACAGACACACGCACAACAGCTTGGTGTTTGGAGGCCTGGTTCCTTTAGAACTTCCTCAAATTCGCATCCTTCGTTCTTTCTGCTCTACACCCCAGATCGCCTGATTCGGGGGGTGTAAGTCATTCCATCCCAAAAAAACTGTGTGAGCAGAGGCACAGAGACCTGAGCCAGCATCAGCTCTGCTGTCCACTGTGGATGCAGAATCCCTGTGGGTAAGAGAGTAGGAGGGGGCAGGGCAAGCAGCTAAGGGAAAGTTCACTGTGATTCACTGTCCATACAACGTACCCTGGGGCGGGAGAGGGAGAAATGATAAATTCATAGAGCATTTCTTTTTTAATTGTAAAAAAAACGCAAAACACCTTTTTTTATAATTAAAAAAATCTGCAAAAAATAAAAATAATAAAAAATGAGCTAACTGTACACAAAATCCTTCAAAAAACCCAAGGCAACACACAACTGTAAGCTATGCCTTCCCTCGGGCTAAGGGAATAACAGCGCCCAATTAAGGACTCTTGCCAGGCACATCCTATTTATTCAGTTTATCCCTACAATGATTTACACCTGTTTTTATTTGAAACCTCCATTATTCTCCCAAAAGTGAGGAGGAGGGTAGTGCAGAAGCTCGCTGAGCGGAGGGAAAGGAACAAGTCACAAAACATTAAATTCAAGAGTGTATTTTAAAGTAAGAAGTCCAGTTTTGTGTGTGTGTGTTTTGGGGGGTAGAGGGTCTACTTTCATTCATTTCTGTCCTAGGATTAGTGACCGAATCCAAAGTAAATAACTAGTATTCATTAGAGAAGTTGATTTCTCTTCATATTACCATATTTTCCGGCGTATAAGACGACTTTTAAACCCAGGAAAATCTTCTCAAAAGTCAGGGGTCATCTTATACGCCAGGTGTCATCTTATAGGGCGGGTATATCCCAAGCTCTATATGTTAACTGGAAAAGTTGGGGGTCGTCTTATATGCCCAGTCGTCTTATACACCGGAAAATACGGTAGTTCTCTTTGGCTTCTGTGTTGGGCATTGGCTTCTGTGGCTGCCATTTTGAAAGTTCTAAAAATAACATGTAAAAACAGCTGATCCGCAGAGAGCCATGCACGGTGAGGAAGGAGCTCAGAGTCCATACCTGGAATTGTTGCAATTCTTCCCTCTTGACTGGGCAAGACCCTGGAAGATGCAGGCAGCACAAATTCTTGTCCAGAATCTTGCATGAATTCTCTAGATTCCATTGTCCTATCTGATGAGCGGGACTAGCTTTTGGAACAAGTTACTCCATGTTTTTATCTTGGGTCAGCAACTTTAGCTCCTGGACCAAACCCATCATGCCAATTGTTTTTGTAAGGTCAGAGAGCTGAGAATGATTTACCTTTTTTAATCATTGGGGTGAGAGGGGATCAAAACGATCACAATGTTTTGCGATGTGTAAAAATGATATGAAATCGGATTTCATTGTCCACAATTACAATTCTGCTGACATTATAGCCACCACCATTCCTTTACCGACTGTCCCCAATGCTTTTCAGTACGTCTGTGTTTGTCCAGCCTGCTGTAACGCAACATCACAGACTGGGTGACTTAAACAACAGAAATGCATTTCTCACAGCTGTGGAGTGTGGGAAGTCTAAGACCTAGGTGCTGGCAGACCCGGTATCTAGTAAGGCTCCTTTTCCTGGTGCATAGATGGCTATCTTCTTGCTGTGTCCTCAAATGGTGAAGAGCAGAGAGAGAGAGAGAGAGATCTAGTCTCTTGATCTTGTTAGCGGCACCACCGTCTAAATATCATCACCTAAACCTAATCACCTCCTGCTGAGGTGGATAGAGCGTTGGTCTGTGGACTGAAGGGTCCCAGGTTCGATTCCAGTCGAAGGCATGTACCTTGGTTGCGGGCACATCCCCAGTGGGGGGTGTGCAGGAGGCAGCTAATGGATGTCTCTCTCTCATTGATGTTTCTAACTCTCTATCCCTCTTCCTTCCTCTCTGTAAAAAATCAATAAGATATATATTTAAAAAAGATTTAAACCTAATCACCTCCTAAAGGCCCCATCTCTAAATAGCATCAGGGGTGCAGTAGTATTTCAACATATGGATTTTGTGGGGGACAAAGCATAACACACTGCAATGGCAGAGTTCAGGAGCTGAAAGAGACCTTATTCCTGCTATGTGGATATTTAAGTGTCCTGCCCAGTTAGACTAGAAGGCCTAACAAATTTACTAGCTGACTGTTTACAACAGCCCTATGAGTGAGTTACTCTTTTCCCATTTAACAGGTGAAGAGGCTGAGCTACAGGAGCGACTTGTTCTACTTAACTATCTCACAGCTAGTAAATAGATCCAGGATCCCCACTACCCAGACAAACTCCAAGAGGAGTCTAGCCTATATATTAAAGCCTAATTTGGTAAGTGTCTGGTCATCCATTCAACCAATCAAAGTATAATATGCTAATGACGTGCTAAGGCCGCTCAACCGCTTGCTATGATGTGCACTGACCACCAGGGGGCAGACGCTCTCTGTTGGATAGCTGGAGTGCAGTTGATCAGGACTGAGCGAGACGGGTTGGACACGCCTGAACCCCTCCTGTGGTCCCTCCCTGGCCCCGATAATGCACTGGTGGGGTCCCTCAGCCTGGCCTGTGCCCTCTCACAATCTGGGACCCGATGGGGATGTTGGAGATCTAGTTTCAGCCTGATCCGCAAGCCAGGCCGAGGGACCCCACTGGTGCACGAATTCGTGCACTGGGCTTCTTGTTACTCTTAACAATCTGTGCTGATCCTTCAAGCCATCATTCAAAACCCACTGAATGGGTTTGAAATTGAAGTCCAATGGCCTCTGAGAAGTCTTTTTCTACTATTTCAGCCTCTCTTACAGTAGTCCCCCTCATCCTGGTTTTGCTTTCTGTCGTTTTAGTTACATGCAGTCTACTATGATCTGAAAATGTTCAATGGAAAATTCCAGAAGTAAACAATTCATAAGTTTTCAATCGCATGCCCTTCTGAGAAGCATGATGACATCTCACACATCCTATCTGTTGCACCCAGGATGTGAATCCTCTCTGTTCAGTGTATCCATGCTGTATACAGTACAAGCTTGTCACAAGAAAGATGCGGGTGACGTGGAGTGAAGATAGAGAATTGGAAAACTTCTATGACTCCCTGTTGCCAAGCAGAATAAAGCAGTCTCAGGGACATGAACCTAATACTTATGAATTACCAACACCCCTTAAAGGTAACTGATTAGACCAGTTCAAAAAATCTTACATCTTGATATGTTTCCTTATTCATCATTTTTTTTAATTTTTAGGAACATAATAGAGTGTACATAGAGAAATTCTGAAATACTCCGTTAGAGGCTACAGTAGGACAACATTTGAAACCCAAGAGAGTAAATCGAACCTCATTGAGAAGGTAAAACAAAGGAAGTCCATGTGGCTGATTCACATGCCGATTTGTTAAAATTGCCAAATGAGGAACTCCACAGAGCTGGGTGGGGCTCAACTCGATGGGTCCGGTTGAAACAGGGTGGGAAGTGAAAGTCAACGGGGAGAATGGAACCTTGATTTAGGGTAGAAAAAAAACACATGCTTACAAACTCCGTAAGAGCTGTGTTTTACAGAAGAAATCTCAGACAGTTTGGTGGGTGGTCACGAAGACACACTGCTCTGGTCCCCTGGGAGGGGAAGGCCAGCTGACTGATGTCCCAGACGTCGCTGTGTCCAACCAGAGGCCACACCTCCCTCAGGCTGCTCCCTGTCACTGACTAAGCTTGGGAAGGGAGCTGGGCCAGGGCCGCATCTGTGAGACACGGAACTGCTCTTGTGGGCAATTTTAAAAAACATATTTTTATTGATTTCAGAGAGGGAGGAAGAGATAGAAACATCAACGATGAGAGGCTGCGTCCTGCACACCCCCACAAGGGATCGAGCCTGCCGTCCAGGCCTGTGCTCTTTCCAGGAATCAAACCGTGACCTCCTGGTTCATAAGTCAACACTCAACCACTGAGTCACCATGGCCAGTGGCAATTTTGGCTTCAGAACTCCAGTTGACCACGCCAAATACTAAATTTTAGAAGTGCATTCCAACCTGAGACGCTTTTGCTCCTTCCTCCTCTCCTTTCACAGCTGTGGGGCCTGCATCCGGTCTGAAGGCTCTCCTTGCCTCCTCCTATTCTTCCCTCTTTTTTCATAGGTTTTCCGTCCAGGAAATTCCTTAGGAGTCTAAGCCGACCTTAGGGTGTGCTTTTCCAAGGACCTGAACTCCCACGTTAATCCATTCGGACTTCCAGGTGATCAAGCGAGAGCTTTACGTTTAGCTTGATTTTCATGCAGGGAATTGGAAAGAAGTGATCACGAGAGAAAAATCATCCTCTTATTCCTTGACCCAGGGAACTTGGAGCATCTGAAAGAACTCTCCATAATCACCACAATAAAATCATTTCATCTTTTACTTTGAAATAACCAACTACAGTGGTACCTCGAGATACGAGTTTAATTTGTTCCATAACCTTGAGAAGTAGAAAACAATGAGACACTCGAGTGGCGGTAAACTGGCAGGTCGTGTGCAGCCGGCCGATCCGCGCGATGACTCCTATCTCAAATGTTGCTCGTATTTCAAAGCAAAAATCGCTCGCTCCACGGCTCGTATCTCAAAAATCTCGTATGTTAGGGCACTCATATCTTGAGGTACCACTGTACCTGATATGGAGGCTATTTACATGCTGACTTTAGGGATCAGGAGTCCCAGGATGGTGAGGTGACTTGCCTGTGGTGATGGTGTGCAAACAGGCATGGTAAAGACCGACACTGCCCAGCGCCTCATCTTCCATGTTCTCTTTGCTGCCATGTTATGTAACTCTATGGTTCACCCCCAACTGCAGGAGAGAGTCAATCCAGACAACCGGAAGTGACCATGTTAAGTGGCATGTTCAGACAATCCAACCCAAAGAACCTCATTTCTGCAAAACAAATAGAGATCGATTCCCTGGGTATTTCTTAACCCTTCATTGACAGGTAGAGTTATTTTTAGCAATCTGAAAGACCCCATCGGGTTCAAAGTATAATGCCGGTGCCCAGCACAACGCCAACAATACAAAAGGGACCCTAACCGGTTTGGCTCAGGGGATAGAGCGTTGGCCTGCGGACTGAAAGGTCCCAAATTCGATTCCGGTCAGGGGCATGTACCTTGATTGCAGATACATCCCCAGTAGGAGGTGTGCAGGAGGCAGCTGATCAATGTTTCTCTCTCATCAATGTTTCTAACTCTCTATCCCTCTCCCTTCCTCTCTGTAAAAAATTAATAAAAAATATATATATATTTTTTAAATAAAAAAGGGGCCTCGCCTCTCCTGGCTGACTGTTGTTGGATAGATTGATAGTGTGTCTCTTGCGTGGCATCGTCCCCTCTTTAAAGATGACAACCACAGCTATCTCTGTCAAAGGTGCCCATTTCAAGGGCAGCCTGGAGACTACCATGTTGACCAGAGCCATTAGAGGGGGCATGTACCGCACCCTTCCTTGGTTGCAGACATGGTGCCAAAACTACCATCCGTCACTGCCCCCTTTTTCAGGTGAGAAAATGGAGGGTTAGCGATAGTAAGTGTTTTCCCAGTGTGTCACAGCTATGAAGCGATAGACATCAGATTCGACACAGATTAGATAACCACTCCGCCAGTCCATCTTCTTCCTGGGGAGACTCCAGAATCGAGCATAACATTCCCCATTTGGACCCAACCATGGGAGTCGGTAAGACTGACATCATGAAGCGTTCGGGATTATAATTTATTTGGAGAAATCTTTGTCGGTGTTTCATTCAAACCAGATTAATAATGCGATGCCTAGAAAGGGTGTCTAGACTTTCTGAGCTCTGACTTAAGTGAAAGAGGTTTGTAATTATCTCATTAAATGCTTGATAACGAATACTTCCAAGGGGTTGCTGCATTTAAACCATTTCTCTTTAGCACTTTTTGAAGGTCCCTATTATTTTGTCGGCATGCTAATCGTGGGGCTTGAACAGTGATAGGAACTGCCCAGGGAGAGGATTAAAGGATGTACACCATCTTGATTTCCAGTCTTGCTGAGAATTGTCAGGCCTGTGTGAGATAGATAGATAGGTAGATAGATAGGTAGATAGATAAGATTATCAGTTGTGCAAGAAGATGCTGAAAGTATAGGATATGCTACAGAGGGAGAAAAGGGGGGTCAACTTCAGGTGGGAAAGATGATTTATTAAATTATGAAAATAGCCGAGACCGGTTTGGCTCAGTGGATAGAGCATCGGCCTGCGGGCTGAAAGGTCCCAGGTTCGATTCCGGTTGGGGGCATGTACCTTGCTTGTGGGCACAACTCCAGTGCAGGGCGTGCAGGAGGCGGCTGATCGATGTCTCTCTCTCATCGATGTTTCTGATTTTCTATCCCTCTCCCTTCCTCTCTGTAAAAAAATCAATAAAATATATTTTTTAAAAAACTATGAAAATATAAAACATTGAACCTCTGCCCTGGCTCTTAGGAAGCTTTATTTTTTTGCCGGGATTGATACCTGGGCAGAAACTCTAGGAGATACAAGTATGTATTAAGAGGCAGGTGTGAAAGATAGAAGTTTCAGAAAATGAAATATACTAGTCCACATTATGAAATAACGAGCTAACATGAACGTATTCACTGACATCTCTTCACACTCTTCTGAGAGGGGAAGCCCCTTGCTAGCTTTGGGGCACACCCCTCTTTCTGCATGCGTCACCTGGGTGAGTTCTGGCTTCTTCTAGGCGTCTCTAGATGGGCGTGTCCATCTTCTGCTGACAGCAGAGACACGGGGGAGTGGGGAGAAGATCAGCCCTCGGGGTGTTTTCTCCAGACCTCGCCATGGCCCTTGCTCCACCGCTGATTCTAAAACAGCTCCAACCCCCTTCAAAGTCCTTCGCCCTACACTCTTTCCTAAGAACCACGTTAACATTAACGCCCTCCTAGAATTTCAACTTCCGAAAGAGCTGTCAGAGACAGGACCTCTCACTACCCTTACTATGCCTTTTGTCCTCTTTGGAGCGACATCAGTTAACATGAGGAGACAGTCCTCTGTGGCCTGGTACCCGGAAGTCACCCCAGTCTCCTTTCTGCCCCTCTCTGGACCCCTCCCCTAACCTTTACCCGCTCCTAGGACCATCATCCTACTATGGCTTTACCTCTTCCCCTCCTTCCAGGTCACCTTTTCCGGGGAAGATTGTGACCGGGGAGACTTTCCCATGATTCAGAGCGAGTCTGGGAAATGTTCAGGGCTTGCCGAGGAGGCAATGCAGGGGTAACATTCTGCAGAAAGAGGCCCGGGCCTGAGTTCATCGTTTGTGGCTATTTGCATAACCTCGGCCATGTCACCTGACCTCGGTGAGCGTCAGTGGATAAACAATACCTGTCCTACAAACACAGCGTATTCTTGGAAGGGCGCTGGGGGGTGGGGGGGTGGGGTCACCTCTTCCCCCCTTCTCCTCTGAGCAAATCCTCTCTCTGGAGACATTCTGCTTCTGCTCTGCTCCCTCGGGGGTGGTCCACAACCTAGGACAACAGTACTTCTCGAGAAACACCTTCCAGAAACACCTGCCCACAGAGTTCTGGGTGAGGCCTCCTTCCCTCAGAGCACAGAGGTGCGGCAGACTCAAACGTATCAGTAGAGGTTGCCCGGGAAGGTTGCTACATCCCAGATTGCTGTGCCCACCTCCGGAGTTTCTGCCTCAGGCGTTCTGGGATGACCAGCTAGCGGTTGATGCCCATGTGGCTGGTGAAGGGACCACTTTGAGAACCACAGGCACTGTCCTCGCCTGTAACCAGTGAGTCAGGATTAAGCACGCAAGCCGCCTCAAGTCAATGCCCAGCTCTGCTACTTCCCAGCTGTACAATCCTGAGTAAGTCGATCTCTGCAAGCCTCAGTCTCTCCATCTGTAAAATGGGTATAACAACGACACGTCCTTCACAAGGTGATGGCAAGGAAGAATGCGCTCCTGGTCGAGAGACTTCAGGAAGTGCTCAGTGTTCAGGAGTTGTTAATGATTCGAGAGGGTTCTAGAAGAACCCGGGTCATCGTCTCGCTAAGCTGTGCTTCTCAAACCCCAGAAAAAAAACAACATCGATGGTCACTATAGAATGTGTCTGTACCCCAGAGCTGCGTGGATATGAAGGCAAGCTTCAGAGCACACTGGGGATTAGATCATGACAATGAGCCGAGTACAGTGGTGCCTCGAGATACGAGTTTAATTCGTTCCGTAACCTTGAGGCGTGGGAAACTATGAGACGCTCGAGTTGAGGTAAACTGGTGGGTCGCGTGCAGCCGGCCGATCTGCACGATTACCCCTATCTCAAATGTTGCTCGTATGTCAAAGCAAAAATCGCTCACTCGACGGCTCGTATCTCAAAAATCTTGTATGTTAGGGCACTCGTATCTCGAGGTGCCACTGTATACACAATCCCTGAGGTGGGGGCTGGGAGAAGCTGAGACTCCCCCCAGAATTCCCCTGTAGGGAAAGAGCTCAGAATGGGGCATCATTAGCTCAGAATTTGGATCCAGGCCCGGCTGCGTCTGGCCGGGTAACCCGAGCCTCAGTTTCCCCATCCGTTCACGGGGAACCACAACGCTCACCTCCAACGACAGGAGCCGCCAGCTTGTTTTGATAAGCTGTGGTCCTCGGAGCTGTGAGAACCCCAGCAGCTACCCAAATATTTGTGTGTCCCTCTCTGCTCCAGTCAGTTAAGGTGCCACGGCTGATAAGCCGGGCCCGGCCAGTGCTCTCTGCCCCCGGGCTGTGCTGCCATCTGGATTCCGTTTCTCCACCGGCCCTGGTTTCTGAGAAAGACCGGGTCACTCCGCCTGAAACCGCTTTCCCTGGCCTCCGCCTCGCCACGCTTCCAGGGAAGGCCGTGGATCTGCGTACCCAACTGCAGGTCAGTCCCCAAAAAGAAGTCATTAGCCACGGCTGGGCAGTGTCAGGGTCAGCGAGAGCCACCAAAACCCACAGGAGAGCTGAGACCGGTTTGGCTCAGTGGATAGAGCGTCAGCCTGTGGACTAAAAGGTCCCGGGTTCGATTCCGGTCGGGGGCATGTACCTTGGTTGCGGGCACATCCCCAGTGCGGGGTGTGCAGGAGGCAGCTGATCGATGTCTCCCTCTCATCGATGTTTCTGACTTTCTATCCCTCTCCCTTCCTCTCTGTGAAAAATCAATAAAATATATATTAAAAAAAAAAACCACAGGAGACAGAGGTGCACGCTAAGGTGCCTACTTCGTCCACGAAGCCGATTTCACCGGTGACTGGACGTGGCCTGAAAGAAAATCCCACAGGAAGGCGGCGCGGGCTGTGTGTTGATCGTTTTGTTCCGTTTCTCCTGTTTGCTCAGTCCGCCCGGTAAATAGCTGTGCGCAAACAGAAACCCTTTTGAAGTCTATCGAGTTCTCTCCCAGGACACGGACACCTCAATCTTTGTGTGTGTGTGTGTGTGTGTGTGTGTGTGTGTGTGTGTGTGTAGAAAGCCCTTTGGAATGAAACTTCCCGATCAATGGACATGCAGCCAGAATGAAAGAACAGCCACCGGCCATTTATTTACAACAGACGCTGACCGCCGCGGTTCCCGGGTGCCGGGGATAGAGGAGAACACAGAGCATCGCCTCTGTCCTCCTGGATCGATACCTCATCAGGGAACATTCTGGAGAACACACAGAATGAACCGCAGAGGGTTTGGCCAAGGAGCGACTGGCTCCTTTTTAAGGCATAGTGGCCAAAGTGTGAGTATAGGAAGGACAAGACTTTATGGGGTGGGAGCGGGATGAGAAGAGCTATGGAGGAGGAAAAAAGAGAAACAAATGTAATACAGTGGTACCTCGAGATACGAGTGCCCTAACATACGAGATTTTTGAGATACGAGCCTTCGAGGGAGTGATTTTTGCTTTGAAATACGAGCAACATTTGAGATAGGAGTCATCGCGTCAATCGGCCGGCTGCATACGACCCGCCAGTTTACCTCGACTCAGGCATCTCATAGTTTCCCACGCCTCAAGGTTACGGAACGAATTAAACTCGTATCTCGAGGTACCACTGTAATCTGAACAATAAAGATTTAATTTAAAAAAAAAAGACTTTATGAAGATATCCACCTACGTGTGTGTGTGTGTGTGTATGTGTGTGTGTGTATGTGTGTGTGTGTGTGTATGTGTGTGTGTGTGTATGTGTGTGTGTGTGTGTGTGTGTATTGTGTCAGAAGAAGTTATAACGGTAACTCATTTCCAGAAACAAAGGATGGACATATTTCATCTAATTCTTCTAAAGTGGCTACACTGCACAGGCTATTTGTATATTCACCTGAATGTTCAGTGAACAATAATATTCTTTGGGACGTTCTATGTACCGGACACTAGAGATACAGACATGAATCAGACGAGCGTTCTGCTCTTCAAGACTTGTCAGTGCAGTGGAGACACATAATCACCGATGGATGATGAGTCAGGGGAAAGCGAGCATCACAAGACACCAGGGAAACGAAGCGGATACAGCCCGTGTTATGTGTGTCGGACAATGTGGCTAATGCCTACTGGGGCCGTTACAGGTGCTTTACATATATTCACGCAAGCTTCACAGCCACCCCCGCCAGAGTGGCTGATATTCTAAGCACCATCGTACAGGTGGGAAAACTGAGTCAGAAACATATTCAGTTACACAGTTTAGTAAGTGCCAGATGTGGGAGCCCAGGTGATGTGTCAGGACTGCATGCTGCCTCTTCAGCTCAACTCTCGGATGAGCATTCAGAAATTTGGTGACAGCCAAAACCGGTTTGGCTCAGTGAATAGGGCATCAGCCTGGGGACTGAAAGGTCCCGGGTTTGATTCCGGTCAAGGGTATGTACCTTGGTTAGGGGCACATCCCCAGGAGGGCGTGTGCAGGAGGCAGCTGATGGATGCTTCTCTATCCCTCTCCCTTCCTCTCTGTAAAAAATCAATAAAATATATTTTTTTAAAAAAAGAAATTTGGTGACAGTTCAACTTTGCTATCAGCTAGAACATCTTGCCCTACAAAAGCACCCAAACTCAAAACTTCTTAGGCAGGACTTACCGTATTTTCCGGCGTATAAGATGACCTCCAACTTTTCCAGTTAAAATATAGCATTTGGGATATACTCGCCCTATAAGATGACACCCGGCGTATAAGACGACCTCTGACTTTTGAGAAGATTTTCCTAGGTTAAAAAGTCATCTTATATGCCGGAAAATACAGTATTCCAGGTGTGAGAGACTCCAGCAAGAGTTTTTTCAAGATTGAGTGCCAAGAAGGGTTACTGACTTCCTTGAGTGGTTGCCAGAGAAGCATCCTCATGTAAAACAAAGGTAGTAAGATGGAGGGACAAAATATCAGGTTCCTGCCCCAGCCTTGCTCCCTATGGCCACGTGACCTGTGGTAATTTGTTAGATTTCAGCTTCTCCTTTCAGTTCAGTGGGGATATCAATATCAACCTTCAGGCCACATTTTGAAGAGCTTGGATATGAGTAGCTTTCAAGCTGCCACATGGATGCGATATATTTTTTAATATGTTTCTATGTATTTCAGAGAGAGGAAAGGAAAGGGAGAGAGACACAGAAACATCAATGAGAGAGAATCATTCATCAATTGCCTCCTGCATGCCCCCTACCACTAGAGATGGAGCCCACAACCTGAGCATGTGCCCTGACTGGGAATCAACCATGACCTCCTAATTCATGTGTCGACACTTAACTCTTGAGCCACACTGACCAGGCCGGATATATATATCTTTTTTTATCACTATTTATTCTGTCATCATCAGTTGTTGTCATCGTTATCACTGTCATCAAAGGCTTGGCCCACACATATATCAAGATGTATTTGTTGAATGCGAATTAGTCTTAGAGGTCAGAGTCCTAAGCTCAAGGTCATCTATTCAGTCATAATTGAAAGCCCTAGAGGAAAGAGATCCTGGCAGTGTTTGGGTCCGGAAGGGGCCATCAGCAGAGCGTGCTGACATAGTATGACCTAGATACGCTGCATGGGCACCTTACAAAGACCCACAGAACTCTGCCAGCTTAGAGTGCCCAAGCCACGCCCCTGACCATCCCTCCATCACCACGCCCAATGCCACTCAATGATTCTGCGTGGAGCACGTGTCACCACCATTAGCTAAGGTGATCACACCTTCTCTCTCAGTATCACTGCAGTTTTATAGCCTTTTCCCTGGTATTTTCAGGTCTTATCTGCCCAGCCCAAGTCACATAATCTGGTCTCTTCTCATTCCTCGTGCCATGCTGTCCAGCAACTGGCTTGTCTTGCCTGTGTCCCTGCATGCCACAGGCTGGCATGCTCTGCAGCCCGAGCTCCGGTGAACTCTCTGTTTTGTTTGATTTCTAGCCAAAAGCCAGCAACTCCCTGGGTTCTGCTCCCGGTTGCTCAAATAAATAAGCCAAATGTCCATTTGCTGCTCAGTGATTACAATTCAGTGCAGAGGCGTTGTCACCGGAAGTATTCACGTTTTTCTAGCAGCCCACAGTGGCACTGTAGTGGTACGGGGTTTTGTTTTGTTTTGGTATACTGGGGGGGAAGGGGAGTGAAGGGGGAAGGGTTACCCCATTTTCAATGTCCATTATCTCCCTTGATTCTCTGAAGAGCTTGGCAAAGGAGGAAGAACAGGAATTATGATCTGTATATGTCACTGGCTGGAGGAAACCGAGCACAGAAAAGTTAAGTCACTTGCCCCTGGCCACTCGGCTCAGAAAAAGCTAACTGCAGCCAAAACCGGTTTGGCTCAGTGGATAGAGCATCGGCCTGCGGACTGAAAGGTCCCAGGTTCGATTCCGGTCAAGGGCATGTATCCTGGTTGCGGGCACATCCCCAGTGAGGGGCGTGCAGAAGGCGGCTGATCGATGTCTCTCTCTCATAGATATTTCTAACTCTCTATCCCTCTCCCTTCCTCTCTGTAAAAAACAAATAAAATATATTTTTAAAAAATTAAAAAAAAAACACAAAAACTAATGTAGCTAGAACTCGGGAACCCTGACCCCCAGTTCGGCAAACTTAGGAGTGGCTCCACTTTCCATATGTCATCACGTGGGATAATAATAATTTGTATAATGTGTTTTCATAGACAATTTCTGGGTTATCCAGAAGGCTTTCCGTGTGATCAAACATGTGAGTAGCATGCCATGTACTGTATCACTCTGTTAGGGATTCACTGTGCTGATTAGCCTATAAAAGCCTCTGAGAAGTCCTGCTATACAAGATGTACCCTCTTTTTGTTAGTTTGTTTGTTTGCTAATCCTCACCCAACGATATTTTCCCACTGAATTTAGCGAGAGTAGGCAAGAGAGAGAAAGACAGAGAGAAACATCGATGTGAGAGAAACACATCAACTGGTTGCCTCTCTTACAAGACCCCACTAGGGAGGAGCCTGCAACCAAAGTTCGTTCCCTTGACTGGAATCAAACCGGGGACCCTTTTGTGCACAGGCCGGTGCTCTATCCACTGAGTCAAACTGGCTAGGGCTAGATGTATATTTTTTTAAATATATATTTTATTAATTCTTTACAGAGAGGAAGGGAGAAGGATAGAGAGTTAGAAACATCGGTGAGACAGAAACATCAATCAGCCGCCTCCTGCATGACCCCCACTGGGGACGTGCCCACAACCAAGGTACATGCCCCCGACCGAAATCGAACCGGGGACCTTTCAGCCCGAAGGCCGAGGCTCTCTCCACTGAGC
>PVJN01024921.1:0-30626 GCA_004026805.1 Lasiurus borealis
TAGTTTAATTACTTTATAATTATGATCACTAGGAGCTGCCTTTTTCTCCATTTCATTTATAGCCATCATTTTCAGGTTCCACCCATAGAAATATCAGGAGAGCCTGGCAGAGATATATTGGACATTCATTGGTAATGCTTAGTTATAAATTACAGTGAGAACTAGCTGATGTCCTTAAAACAAATCTTTTAATACGCAGATCTTTCGGCAGCCATTATGGGTAGATCCAGAAGTAAAATTCGGCATCAACTGATTTTGGGTTCTATCTATTTGGGAAAATGAAGCACTAATTACTCAAGTGGTCTTCCATACTGCATTTGTCTTCATATCAACCCAGTTACAAAGGGGTTGCAATAGCCAAATGTAGAGTATAGTGAAAAATTTTTCTTGCTCTTTTAAGCCTTATATAGTAATATACTGTAAAAATGGAAAAATGTTTCCATCAATGAATGTTTATTAGTAGGACCTACTTTCCCACTGTATGTATATAAGAGTTTGTCGTCACTGTGCCAGAATCTCAGGTGCTTGCCTCTGAGTATTCCTGTAAACAGTTATTGGAAAATAAGGAGTTATGTATGTGTATATATAGTAACAAAGTAAAGAGGTTCTCCCAGAGGCCTGGCATTGTACATGATGTTACATGGATATGAGTAAGGAAACATTCACCAGAGCATGTGAGAAATAACTAATTTAATAAAAAATTGCTTTGATTTGGTTAGTTCCTACGAACCCTTTGTAAAATAAGGATCACATCTTGGCTTTGTAGCAGAACTTGTTTATAAATGTCTATTGAATTCTTTCCAGATCTCTTGTTAAATTTATAAATAACCAAGATAAAGATTTCTCCCTGTTCTTGATATGGAAATGTAAAACAGACGTTGGTTTTCCTGTCTCCTGATCAAAGTGTAAAATATAAATAGTAAGTTAATATAGTATTTTTTTTCACAATGCTTTGGTTAAATATTGATATATGAAGCAAGTTTTAGGAATTATTTTAAATGATGGAATGCTGGCGTTGGAGAGAACTTAACAGAAAGTGTGAAAATCTTTTAGCAGTAGATGGTGCTACTGGCTTTCATTTGCTGAATTGATTATTCTGTTTCCCATAAAAACCCATTGTATTAAACTGCACTGAAACAGTAAACATTTTGTTAGTTAGCTGGTAGAAGCTTTGGAAGTCAGATTACCTTAATTTGAAAGATTTTAGATTGCTATTGCTTTTTACCTTTGTCATCTATAAATTCTAAATGATCAGCATAAAATGTATTTGGTAAGAGATGACATGTTTAGTGTATAACATATCACAGACTGAGTTACTGTCTTACTTTATCAGCAGAGATAAAGCACTACAATCGCTTTTATTCAGGAAGTACAGATGATGTGGATATTTATATTTTACATGTAATCACCAGACTCCATTTTTATGTATTAGCATTTTCCTTGCTTATGGGAAAATAGCAAAATGACAGATTTCTTTTATACCTTTGTTTATCCCTCTCTGAGAGAGGTTTTGATAACCACTGAAATGATAAAATATGTGAGATGCAATTGCTAAGTTGTAGAACTTGCTTTAAAAAAAATGTTATTCCTTAAACATCCAAATGAGAGTTCATCTTCAAGGTGGTTCCTTTGGGAACACTATTACTTATTCCAGCTATGCTGCAAAGGTGTGAAGTGTTTGGAATGCCCTAAAAGAAGCCTTGAGAATCAGTGTATGACTATGCAAGATAATCTGTTTCATCATTTTAGTTGCACCAAAACCTCTTTTTGGCAACTTAATATGACTATCTCATTTACAAACCAACTCTGCTTTGCTGTTTTCTTAGAAATAAACCATGAAGGAAGATCAAAAGAATGTACCACAAGTTCTGAAATTTGCAGTGTTTTGAGCATAGGTAGGTAGCATCATATAATAAAGGAATCATTTCCTGATGTCACTACTTTGAAATATATCATTTGGATATATAGGATTTATTTTTTTAATTTAGTTTAATTGTCCTATAGTTAAGTATAATAAAAAAAATCATAG
This sequence comes from Lasiurus borealis, assembly GCA_004026805.1. Lineage (NCBI taxonomy): Eukaryota > Metazoa > Chordata > Mammalia > Chiroptera > Vespertilionidae > Lasiurus > Lasiurus borealis. The sequence goes on from PVJN01024921.1 coordinate 2,030, forward strand.
TCTTTATTTTGTTTTTTATTTTTTTTCCTTTCCCTGATAACTCTTGAATTCAATCTTGACTACTGTAAAATAGTTTGATTTAAGGGATAGTGAGAAAAACATGGACTCAATATTTAAGATAGAAGTAGCCTAAGAAAACAATAGCCTTTACCTCCATCCCTTTTTTTGAAAACTATATTCAGTCAGATGAACAATTTGAATTTAGAGACTAGAGATCATTTTACAAAGAAATTGGAATAATTTTTATATATTAGGCTAACTTTTAAGCTTACATATTATAGATAAAATACTTAAAATTGCATAATCATTTCATACATATATCATTTATAAATTTAAAATTAAAATTATGGGGGGGGTCTTTTTAAAAGATAAGGAACCAGAAGTCTATTTCTAATTTGAAAAAGAGTCTGCATACCAAGAGAAAACTTTACTTATTTAGAAATTTATATGGGATGTTAAAGAGAATATCAATTCTTAGAAATGCTATTCTACATCTACATTGTAAGAATAATTTCTAAAATAATTTCAATATTAGAATTTTGTCATAAATGTTAAGAAGATTCATCATAGGAATTACTGTTGTTCAGCTGCCAGTTTAATGGTATATGAGATAAATGTTTAGAGGTAAAACTATCTCAAGATTGAATGAAAAATTTTAATTTTAAGATATAACAATTCTGACTGCAGACAGTTTGAATTTTTAGTTTTTTTTTTAATGAGCTAATCATATGGAAGAATTCATTTTGTAGTTAAATTGAATCAGAATTGTGACAAAAGATAGAACAGATTAAAAGATTGAGTACTCTCAATTTTGCTAGTGCGAATTTCTTTTTCTACATATAACACGTGCTACACATAGATAACTTTGGATTACAGTTCTCCAATACAGATACAAAATCACTGGCCTTTTCCAGTTGACATCCCCTTCTCCTTGGAGGTAAATTACTTCCTTTACTGCTATTGACTTCCCATATCTCCTATCCCCCCAAAACACAACACTTGGCTAACAAACAGGTCGATTGTGCAAGTCCTCATTAGTACTTCTGAGGTCCTTGCTGTCAACATGTAGGCTTCAGCTGAAGTGTTGAAAAGTGCACTTACATTGGCATTCTTGTATTTTTGGCTGACAGCTTTCTTTAAATATGTCACTGAAGCTGAGATCATTAGCGATAAAATTAAACATTTTTGTAAATATTTAATTTCTCATATATTATTTTTATGTGTGGGCGTTTCTTACTGGTTTGCACATGTTTTCCTTTTTGCTTTGTTTATGAAATACTTAATATTGTATAGGTTGTAAAATAGATTACATTTTCATTTTAAGAATACTTTTCTCCTTAAATTGTTCTGCTGAGATAACTATTTTTAGGGGAAATAGTTTTTTAAAGCAACTAAATTGTATTTGTTATTTTTGTACATGCATAACTAGGGTGCTGAGGGCACTAATGTGGGAAGACACTTAACTTTTGTCCTAGTTGAGCTTTTCTTATACATTATTACTTAAAATTATCTAGAAACAGTGTCATAAAATCTAGGATGAGAGAGAATACAGTATACATGAGACAGTTAAAGTCTGATAGAAATTATATATGGGGACAAAAGCAGAATAATACTGTCAGTGCCATATCATGGAAGCATAGAGGCAGCATTCACATTGTACAAGTATTTCAGAGAATGTGTAAAAACAGGGATTCGGCTCTGTTGGAGATAGATAATTTCTCTCTATTAAAGTAGCTGGAAGAGGAAAAATGATCTAAAATATGAAATGTAACATCAACGCTATGTTGTAAACTGTGCCAAGATTACTCAAATTGTAGTTATTGTTGGCCAAAGGTTAACTGCTTTATCATTTTTATTTTAAAAGAAGATATTGAATGTCAGGAAATCCGTAATGTTTTAGTTGAGAGATGTAAATAATGTATACAGACTTGTATGTGATGGGATGAGAAGAAATATTTAAATTTTAGGTTTTTTAAAAGGAAGATACTGAATGTTTATTACAAAAATAAATAGTTATGTTTGGCCATGAATTCTGACTTTGTGTAAATGTTTATTTTTGCTATCGATATTTCCCTGCTGAACATATTCCTACAGAAATATTGAAGGTATTTGGAGTATGTTAACATTTAAAATTTGTTAGGCATTATTTTTTATGCTTAGAACAACCCTGGAAATTATTATCTTAGTCTTACAAATTAGGAAACTAAAGCTCAGAAATTGTATAAGTCACTAACTAGGGTTTTAAAACCCAAATATTCATTGACCTTGAAGCCAACATTTTTGTTTGCTTTCTTTAAATACATAGTAGTCTTGTCTTATCTTGGGTTACTCATGGTTAATTGCAGTCTGAAAATATTAAATGGAAAATTCCAGAAAGAATTAGTAAATTTTAAATTGCAACCATTTTGAATAGAATGATTAAATCGTGTGCCATCCTGCTTCATCCTATCCATTTTGCCCAGGATATGAATCATCCTTGTCTAGTGTATCCATTCTGTATATGCTTCCAACCCATTAGTTGCTTATTAGCTTTGTCAGTTATTAAATCAACTGTGGAGGTATGGAGTGCTTGTGCTCAAGTAATCCCTACTTTGCTTAATAATGGCCCCAAAACACAAAAGAGTAGTGATGCTGGCAGTTCAGGAATGTCAGAAGCCATAAAGTGTATGTATGAATAGGAAAAATCATAGTATATGTAAAGTTATATATAATTTGAGGTTTCAGGTATCGACAGGGGGTTTTGCAACATATCCTCTGTGGATAAGGTGGGACTACTGAATTATTACTATGAGAACAGTTAGCAAAATATTTCTTTTTTACCTTCCCATCAAGCTAAGACTTCATCACATTTGGTCTTCATTATAGACCACTAAAGAATGAACACTATACTCTGGCCTGTGTGGCTGGGTTGGAGTGTCATCCAGTATACTGGAAGATTGCAGGTTCTATCCCTGGTTGGGAGTCTCTCTCTCTCTCTCCTCTAAAATCTATTTTTTTTTTTTTAAAGAATGAACAGTATTACAGAATCATTACTTTACCCTGATTTCTAAGTTCCAAGAGGAAACGTATTTTAGAGTATTTTCCGAGTATCTTTATTTTAGAGGTATTTATTTTTAGAGGCATTGTTTGGACTGTCAGGTTGGAAATATTTTTATGGTAATAGCCACAGATGCCCAATGTCACTAATTGGTATTTGAACAAAAGCCTGGAAGTAGAAATGTTAGTCCACACTGATGTGTACTTTCTCCAGATTTTTTTGTTTGTTTTTGTCTCTAGGTTTTAATAAAAACATCTTGTTATTCTGCACATACAGTATGCACCATACTTTTTTTGTATAAAGAAATAAAAATTAACTACATTTTGATAGTTCATTTGTCTCATAATAAATTTAAATACTTAATTGTTAAATAATACTGACTGGAATAATGTATTTTGATAACATAAATTTTCTAATTATTCCTTTAAGGCTTAACTACGTTTACACTCTTATTTTAAACTGCATAATGAATACAGAGTCACATTTTTTTGATTACCTAGAGATTAACTTTACAAGCATGCTGCAAATTATAGCTTCCTTTCATGAGGAGCTGTATAGGGCTGATGGCTGGCTCCTACGCCCTGCTGGGGTGTTATTTTGACATTGCACTTCAAATGTGCTGGAAGCACCCTGACTCTCCACCCTTACTTTTACGATGGCTTCTACATCCTTTTGTTTTTCTTGTCAGTAATGAGGGACGGTTGCAGGAGAAATTTATAACCAACCTCATTAAGTTGATAGATACTATTTTACAAAAGTTGGGTTGTATACACAAATGTGTAACCACTACTTAACAATGTTAAGGGTCCATTATTTTTCTGCCTTTGTTCTTTTTTTTTTGAGTTGGTTTAGAGTTTTCTTGATAAACTTGTATGTCATCAGTCAGGACCCTATCTCATTCACCAGCATTTCCACAGGAGAAAAGGAATTCCCAAATTGAAGGACTAGTAAATTTCTGGTAAGAAAGTGTTAAGGTAGTAGCATGCTCATGACTGGCTAGATGCTCCAATCCCTTGTCTTTTTTTTTTTTTTTAATATATATATTTTATTGATTTCAGAGAGGAAGAGAGGAGAGAGAGAAACATCAGTGATGAGAGAGAATCACTGATTGGCTGCCTCCCGCATACCCCTATTGGGAATTGAGCCCAGAACTTAAGTCATGTGCCCTTGACCGGAATTGAACCCAGGACTCTTCAGTCTGCAGGCCAACACTATCCACCCAGCCAAACCGGCTAGAGCCAATCCCATGTCTTTTATCTGTAATTCCAAAATCTGAAAAGCTCAGAAAAAGTATTTTATTGATTCAGTGCATACTTAACCTGATCTTAAGTGTCACTGCCAAATATTAGTGTATTTAATACTTATGCTGGAAGGTTAGGGAGAGTGACATAACGTGTATACTATATGAATATTTATTTTCTAAAGTTCAATAATTTTTGAATTCTGAAACAGATCTGGCTACATTGCTTTTAGATAAGGGGTTGTGGACAAAAATCAGGAAGACACTTTTAAAAGTACACTCTGGTCTCTTCCTTGTGTTATCCACAAATTATGAAGGAAAATGGAAAATTATGCCGAACTTGGTGCCAAGAGAGCTAGGTTCTCTGTTTCCCCCATTTACTTTGTGTTTTTGAGGTACACTCTTAAGCTTGGAGGAGCTCAATTTCGCATAGCCAGAAGCTGGCAGAGTTGTATTTGAAAGCGGTTTTTAATTTTTCCATGCTTAAACTGTTACTTACACTTCTTTTGTGTGTGTGTGTGTGTGTGTGTTTTATGTGTATGGGAACCACATTTGGGGATTCCTATCCTCAACCCCAAACATGTTTAAGGGGTCTATATGGACTTCAGTACCACTTTTCTCCTGTTTGAAGGCCTCAGAGGTTCACTTTGCCTTACCCCTTTCTCAGTGGCTGCCAGTACCCTTATCATTTCATGTTTTTTTCCCCAAGCTTAGGTGTGGAATAAAACACCTAGTAGCTTTCCTAGCTTCTTTGCCATCCTCGATAACAAGCATTCAGGCCTTCTTCATTTCAAGGATCCTGCTGCTAATTACTATGGAATAAACAAAAGTAATGCACATAAAATAATACTAGTAGCATAACACAATAATATGGGGAAATTACAAAGTAATTTTTGCTGTTTTTATTCTAGAGTTCTCCCTGAGATCACATTTTGATTTCTGCCCTTTATTTCTGAGAATGATTCACTGTTTTACCTACCTTCTTCTGAACTCCACCTTTAGATGCATTTTAAATGTGATGATAGTTGCAAAGTAAAAAAGAATAACAGGGCCGTTGGTTTTTGTAGATAATTTGAACTCAGTAACTTCTAGACTGCGTAGTGTCTAGTATTTTTTTTTTTTACCATAATTAAAAAATGAGTCCCTCTGCATTTTTTACTATTTGCCTCCAGCTAGCTGAGTGTCCTAGCAGAGTACATGGCACATAAGTACTCTGTTGAATTAAAAAACTCAACACGTTTATTTGTTAACTATGTGCCAGGTATAAGAGCATGCAGTGTTAAGTAAGTTCTAGTCATGCTGAAATATACCCAATGTGTTAACTTCTACATAGCATTGTAGAAGTGAAAAATGTTTTCCTTACTCCCTTCTAGGTTCTTCGGCTGGTCTAATAAGTAAGTTGACATAAGACGGGTTAATAGGAGAAAACCAATCCCCCCCCCCCCCCAACAAATTTTGTTTGTACAGCAGCCCCATAAAAATATGAGACTCAAAGTGAGCAAAGTAGGAAGCTTTTATATCTTTTAGACGAATAAACGATACATTTGTGAAGAGTTGACAAGGCCAATGATTTGGGCTTATTTAGTATATTGAAGTAACAAGGTTTGTTAATACAGCCTGCTCTGCTCTAAATGCCCACCCCAGGTCCATCCACTTGCTGACTTTGAACAACAGCCTCTCAGTGCCTGTTTTTTTTTTTTTTTTAACTGACAAATAGGGTTAATTGTGGGATTTTCAGCATTGGATTGCAAGTTAATTCATGAAAAGAGCTGGAAACCGCCTGGCTGGGTGGCTTGCCCAGCAGAACTTAGCCTGATGCTCGTCCTCCAGGCTGAGAACATAGGCCGGGGTCTGATTTTTCTATGCCACCTGGCTTCAGCCCCACAAGTTCAAAGGCTCAATCAAGTCCAACCCATTCTGTTCAGAGGCTTTATCTCTGCTGGCCCCACTGCAGAGGCAAGTTCCCCCAGCCCAGCCCGGTGCCCACAGCAGGCAACACCGTCTGCCCTGGGCGCCCTCCCGCGCTCCCAGGTCTCGCGCGTTTCCACCACTCGGGAAACACCCACTCTTCGCGCCCCCGCCCCGCCCCGCCCCGCCCCAGCGGCGTCCCCGGAAGCGGCGTGCTGCGTCAGCGCGCGCGCGGCCCCGCCCATTGCTCTCGCGCGATCCTCCTTGTGGGTTGCACCCCGCGGCCCGGGACTCGGCGGGCGAACGCTGAGGGGCCCCAAGCCGACGTTCCGAGCTGCGGGAGGGGGCGGGAGGGGCGTGGCCGCCCCTCTGGGCGGGCGGCTCCGCCGCTGGTCCGCCTCCGTCGGCAGCCGCCTCCGCGCGCGCCAAAATCAAATCGGAGACCCGCCGGCGGGAGGCCGGGGACGAGCCGCGGTCCGCGTCCCAGCCACCTGCCCGGCGCGCTCGGGCCGCCCCCTGTCGAGGCATGGCCACCCCACCCAAGCGGAGCTGCCCCTCTCCCGCGACCGGCTCCGAGCGGACCCGCATCAAGAAGATTTCCATCGAAGGGAACATCGGTAAGGAGCCCGCGCAAGGTTGGGTTCATAGGAGGGGGAGGGGAGGGGGTCCCGGCGGCGGCGACGCGCGCGATGGCTGCAGCTCTGCTGCTCCTCCGCGAGGACCTCCTCCCCGGCCGGCGTGGAGCGAGGCCTGGGATTCCCCTCCGACCGCAGCCTCCTCCCTGTCTGCCCTCCTCCCCACCCGCTCCTCCGCGCCCCCCTGCGCGCTGCCCTCCCAGCTCCTCCCTGCCCCAGCGCCTGGCAGCGCTTTGGCCGGTTTCCTCCTCTTTGTTGGGACCCCACAAAGGGAAGTGTTTTGGTTTTTTTGTTTTGTTTTGTTTGTTTTGTTGTTGTTGTTGTTGTAAGTGTTTTGGTTTTTTTGTTTTGTTTTGTTTGTTTTGTTGTTGTTGTTGTAAGTGTTTTGGTTTTTTTGTTTTGTTTTGCTTGTTTTGTTGTTGTTGTTGTTGTGTGTGTGTGTGTGTGTGTGTGTGTGTGTGTCAGTTCTTCTGGTGCCATCTACATACGTTAAATTACCCCCTTTAGGTGAACTCTTCAGTGAGGCCTGGCAAACGTATAATGTCCTTCTCCTGCCTCCACGGTCAGGACCGGGGACATTTCCATCACCCAGGCCGTTCCCTGTGCTCCTTTGTAGCCAGCCCCCCCCCCCCCCCCCCCCCCCCCCCCCCCCCCCCCCCCCCCCCCCCCCCCCCCCCGCCCCGCCCTCTCTCCCTGGCCTGGGCAGCCGCTGGTCTCGGCCCTATCCGGACAGGCTTTGCCTTTGCCAGAATGAGACATAACGGCAATCGTAGTGTGTGTCGCCTTGAGTGTTATACTTTAAATTAGCATAATGATCATATATATATATATATATATATATATATATATATATATATATTCATTCCTGTTGCTGGTCTCGGTGGTTCTTTTCTATTGCCTGGTACTGTTCCATGGCAAGGTTATACCACAGTTTATCTCTTCCCTGGTGTGGACATGTTTCCAGTTTTTAGCGATTACGAATAAAACTGCTGTAAACATTGGTGTACAAGGACAGAGGTTTGTTTTTATTTTAATAATTTATTGATTTTTTTTATAGAGAGTTAGAAACATCGATGAGAGAGAGACACATCGATCAGCTGCCTCCTGCACATGCACACCCCGCACTGGGGATGTGCCCGCAACCCAGTTACATGCCCTTGACCGGAATCGAACCTGGAACCCTTCAGTCCACAGGCTGATGCTCTATCCACTGAGCCAAACCGGTTTCGGCAGGACAGAGGTTTTTAATTACCTAACAGCATGGATTTCCTCACTGCCTACCCTACATCCAAGTAAACTTTGGGCTATGATTCAAAGACCATTATGTTCCTGTTCTTTACCCGGATGAGGACAGAACACACCATTAATGCATTTTGCAAGATGCGCCTGAACTTCTGCTTCTTATGTTTTTTCTACCACAGGAAACCTATACCTGACATTTCCTGTTTTGAGATAAATTTTTTTTTTTTTGTCTCCAAGCTATGTACTAGTCATTCATGCATACAGTGAATGTTTTTAAATTCTTACCCCATTCAAAGCACTTGCACTTTGTTTTCTGTTTCTTTAATTTTTATAAAGCACTTGGATTTTTAAAAAGCAAGGCAAGCAGATGCTTTAGCAGCATTCCAAGGATTAGAAAGAAAGCTGAACATACCCTCAAAGATGACATTTTGTTTCATTGCTCTCGTATTAAGGCACCAGTGGGAAAGGTCCATATACAGTTGGACCCTTGAAAACATGCATTTGAACTGTACAGGTCAACTTATATATGGACTTCCCCTCCAATAAATACCTGTACTGTTTCTGTAGTTGGGAGTCCGTGGATGCTGAGGGCAGACTGTATGCATTGATTTACACTATTTTCTATAGAGGACTTGAAGTCCTGGAACTAAAATCTGAATATTTGCTAACATTGAATCTTGCATTTCTGTAAGATGATATTTTGCTATTTATATGGGCTTTATTCCTCACCACTTAGTCTTTCCTGACACCGAAGCTTTGCCAGTTGCTGTTATTGCTTTTGCACTGTTGCTCATGTCCCCTCCAATATGTCAGACCCAAATAAGCTATAAATGTACAAATTGCTTATCTGTGTTGTAAAAAACAATTTGTGATTCTTCTCTGGTTCCTAGAATTTGAGACTTTGTTCATTTTATTTTATAGTCATACTAGAGGTCTGGTGCATGAAATTCGTACTCTGGGGCAGGAGGGCCTTCAGCCTGGCCTGTGCCCTCTTGCAGTCTGAGACCCCTTGGTGGACATCCCTCTTGCAGTCTGGAACTCTCGCAGTCTAGTACCACTCACTCCTTACCGCCTGTACCTACTGCAGTGGAGATGGGAAAGGCCCCTGCCACCACTGCCACTATGCTTGCCAGCTGTGAGCCGGGCTTGCTGCTCCTTAGTGCTGCCTTAGAGGTGGGAGAGGCTCCCACCATTGCTGCTGGGCTCTCAGGCCAGCCCTCAGCCTGGCTTCTGGCTGCTCTCTGTGGAGTGCACGGTCCTCCAGGAGGCAGCTCCTATGTTGAGCATCATCCCTCTGGTGGTTAGTGTGCATCATAACAACTGGTCATTCTGCCATCCAGTCAATTTGCATATTAAGTTTTTATTACGCTACTAGAGTCCTGATACACAAAATTCGTGCAAGGGGCTCAGCCCTTGCAACTGTGGCAACTGCCACAGCCCTTGCAGCCCCGCTTCATCTGGAAAGTTGTTTGGCTGTCTGGTCTAATTAACATATTACACATTTATTAATGTAGATTATTATTATAGATAATAGTCCAGTTGTCTTGTCATCTGTTCAACCAATCAAAGCATAATATGCTAATAAGGCCGCTCAACCACTCGCTATGATATGCACTGGGGCCAGATGCTCTGACCAGTAGGTTAGCTTGCTGCTGGGGTCCAGCTGATAGGGACTGAGCAACATGGGCTGGACACGCTCTGGAGCTTTCCTGTAGCTCCCCTGTGTCCCGTCCCCAATCGTGCACTGGTGGGGTCCCTTGGCCTCACCTGCGCCCTCTCGCAATCTGGGGCCCCTCAGAGGATGTTGGAGAGCCAGTTTGGGCCCGATCACACAGGCCAGGCCTAGGGACCCATTGGTGCACGAATTTGTGCACCGAGCCTCTAGTATAAGATAACCATCTTCTCATGTTCTCTGTTATTAAAATACCCCCTTATGTTAGATTTATGGAGGCCTCATCTTAATAGTCTGTACAGAATAACTTTTGGCATGATACCTGATTGGCATTCATAATTGTTAGGTGCCATGACTTTTTAAAGTATTAACCTCAGTGTCCTTGATTCTTGTTTATCTTTGCCTTTATAGAATATTAATTAGCTTATTTTCTAGCCTCCCTCCCAACAGCTAACAAACTAGATGTTAGTATAATTGGGAACTGCAGGTAATTATTGTTTGAATTACATGTACTTACATTACTTTTAAAATTTCAAAATATGACCACATAAACTTTTTCCATGTGTAGGCATTGTCAGAAGAAAAATGAATTCTAGCCTAAGTGCTTTCAGGCTAGATTGATTTTGCCTGATTTTTAAAATGTGTTCCTTGGGTGTTTTTTTCTGAGCATCATGTTTTCCTTTCCATCTTCATCTAGCTCAGTGAATGTCTGGTGATCATTTTTATGTTTCCACTTACTATTCTTCTAGATGCCTTTCATCCCTATGCTTACCTCTCTCTCCACACAAAATCCGTGGTCACCAGTGTTTTTCTCATTATTAAATCTAATAAGTCATCTAATATATCCTTAAAAGTTTTTATCCTCAACTGTTCTCTATATATTACCTTATCAACCCTCCTCTTTTTCCCCACTCTGTGTGTAATCTATTTTTTAAATTGATTTCAAAGAGGAAGGGAGAGGGAGAGAGAGAGAGAGAAATATCAGTGATGAGAGAGAATCATTGATTGGCTGCCTCCTGCATGCCCCCTACTGGGGATTGAGCCAGCAACCCAGACATGTGCCCTAGACTGGAATCGAACCCAGGACCCTTCAATCCACAGGCTGACACTCTATCCACTGAGCCAAACCAGCTAGGGCCCTACATGTGATCTTTCAAAGTTCTTCCAGTTTGTTCTTTTTTTTTTCTATTGTCCTACATTTGAATGTAGTTTTGTAAGTCAAAGGTAAGTTCTTTTTGCCCTCTTTCGATCCAGTTTATAAGGAAGAGGAGGCTTTATTTATAAGCATAATGAGGTTGCTTTCTATGTTTGTGTATGTGTGTGTGTATGTGTATATGTGTATGTGTGGAGAGAGAGAGAGAGAAAGTGAGAGAGAGAGGGTGAGGGAGGGAGGGGTGGAGGGAGGGAGGGAGACGTGCTGACTGGAGATGTCTAATATAACCACATTTGGTGACTTCAGATAGAAAGGGTGTGGTGGTCATTAATACTGCTGCACCCTATTAAATTTTAGGTCAACACTTTTCCTATTATTAAATTGAATGTATTCCTGGATAATTTATAAATATAATGTGTTCTGATTTTACCTGCATATCCCCCCTACCACAATTTCTAAGAAGCTAGTGAATGATCAGATAAATTTTTTTTTTTTAAGAACTGGATAGAGTACACATTGCACAGAACCATGAAAATAAAGCAGAGAAAACATGGCTATTGCTTGTAGAAAGTACTTTGAAAAAAAGGTTTATAATTTACTAGTGGCCCAGTGCATGAATCTGTGTACATTGAAAGGAAATTAATGAGAAGAAATATATCAGTATTGCTGTTTGCCCTTTTTCTATATTAGATGTGTCAGTCAAATTCACGATTGACAATGAAACATGGAAACAAGTGTGCAATTGGTGCCAGGGAGAGCTTTATATGTATCCCTAGATGTCGAGTCATGCAGGGGCTGCTCCTTGGTTAGCAGTGGCTCCTCGGGCTGCAGTTGCTCCTTGGGCAGTCGTGGCAGCGGCTGCTGCTTAGTTGGCAGTGACTCCTCTGGTGGGTGCTGTTGGCAGCAGTGGTGTCTCCTCTTGCTGATGGGGAGAGGCTGTTCACACAGCTGCTGCTCCTCAGACGGGGGTGCACTGGTCACGAGGCTGCTGCTCCTCAGATGGGGGTGGGTTGCTCACATGGCTGCTGCTCCTTGGACAGGGGCAGGTTGCTCGCAGGACTGCTGTTTCTCATACAGGGGCAGGCTGCTTGTGCAGTTGCTGCTCACCCGGCTGCTGCTTGTCAGGCGGGGTTCGGGCTGCCTGTGGCTGCTGCTCCTCGAATGGGGGCAGATTGCTCCTGCAGCTGCTGCTCCTCAGACAGGGGCGGGTTGCACGGGGCTGTTGCTCCTTTGACAGGAGCATGCTGCTTGTGTGGTTGCTGTTTCTCAGACTGGGGAGTGGACCACTCACACAGCTGCTGCTTCTTGGACAGGGGCAGGCCATGTGAGGCTGTTGCTCTTCAAGCCTTGGGCGGGCCGATCGCGTGGCTGCTGCTCCTTGAACAAGAGTGTCTACTGCTCACGTGTCTCAATGCCCTGGGCAGTTGAGTCTCCTTCCCCAAATCGGAGGGATGTTATTCGTTTTAGCTGCTCATTCTATCTGCTCCAGGACAAGACTCGGGACATGTCCATTTATTCCGCTGCCATTTTTTTGTCCCCACATTTTACACTTGAACCAAATGTCTGTGAAGTGTTTTCCCATGCCTCATCTCATTTGATCCTCACAGAAGTCCTAGAGTAGATAGATAGGAGACTTGATGGAATCCTATTTTCTTTTCATTAGCCGGAAAATGGAGATTTGAAAGCTTAGAAACTTGACCTGACTGAAAAGAAGTAAGAAATGTTGCACCTGGAGAATGACTTCAGGTTTTCTCACTGGGCAGAATATAGTCAAACATTGCTGCAGTTAAATATTTTACCCTTTGTTCTCCCTGCGCGATCTACATTAATAATCTGCTTTCTGTTGATATTTACTGCTGTGTTGCTGACAATTACCAGAAAGAGAAGTTGAGGTGCTTCACTGGGCTGGAAAAAGTTAACTAAAATCAGAAAGCAGGTCTAATTAAACAAGTTTATTCTATATATATAAAAGGTTAAGTTGACTTGCACATGTGCAGTACACATAAAGCTCTCACTGGCGCCAATCAGACAAGTGTTTTGATCTGTCATTGTCGATCATGAATTTGGTTGACATTTCTATTATAGAGAAAGGATGAATAGAGATACTAAATATTTCTTCTAATCAATTTCCTTTCAATGTGTACAAATTTGTTCACTGGGCCACTAGTATGTGAATAATGCTTTGTGCTAAGACATTAGGATATCTATGTCTCTCTAGGTGATAGGAATTTTTCAGCTTTAGTTTTGAGGGAACCATCATAATACATGTACTTCAACATTGAGTGAAATGTTACGTTGTGCATGATTAAAACTTTTGAAAAGTTGAAGACTACTTAGGCTTTTTTTTTTTCCTGATAAGTTTTTTTCCTGTTTTCCTTTTCCTCTTCACAATAGCTGCAGGGAAGTCAACATTTGTGAATATCCTTAAACAAGTCTGTGAGGATTGGGAAGTGGTTCCTGAACCAGTTGCCAGATGGTGCAATGTTCAAAGTACTCAAGATGAATTTCAGGTATGAAAATAAAATTTAAGTAAAATAAAAACTTTTTGGCTTAAAGAAGCAGTAATATTTAATCTCTTGGGTGTTTGCTTGTTTTTCCTTTATCCAGTAAAACTTTGAAACCTAGCTTTAATTCTTTTTTAAATATATATTTTATTGATTTTCTACAGAAAGGAAGGGGGAGAGGGATAGAGAATTAGAAACATCAATGAGAGAGAAACCATCTATCAGCTGCCTCGTGCACACTCCCTACTGGGGGATGTGCCCACAACCAAGGTACATGCTCTTGACCAGAATCGAACCTGTGATCCTTCAGTCCCCAGGCTGACCATTATCCACAGGGCCAAACCATCCGAGGGCATAGCTTTAATTCTTTATGTTTATCTGGATAGTAGTACAAGGATGTTTATCTATGTAAACATTGGAGTATGTGCACATAACATATATGTACTTGATTATATATAAGTAAAATTTTTAAAGGTTTTAAAAATTAAGTTTTGAAACATCTAATTACAAGTTAAATTCCTTGAGTTGCTTTTTACTTTTTGTTTTAAAAAACATAAGCAAACAAGAAAAACAAAACTACCTAGTAACTGAATTTTATTAGTTTATTTTTGAAGCCTTTTGTCTTAGAAAACTACCTAGTAACTGAATTTTATTAGTTTATTTTTAAAGCCTTTTGTCTTAGAAAGAACCATTTAAGCTCCCATTTCTTTATACTGTCATTTTTTGCCAGACTTTCATCCTGGACACAAGTTTCAATTTTTCAGCATTCATTCATTCTATGTTGTTAATGAGAAGAAGGGGAAATAAGAGTTATATTTCTTTAAAAAAAATATTGTTATTGACTACAGAAAGAGAGGGAGAGGGAGAGAGAAATAGAAACATCAGTGATGAGAGAGAATCATTAATGGGCTGCCTCCTGAACACCTCCCATTGGGATTGAACCCACAACCCAGGCATGTGCTCTGACCAGGAATCAAAGCCTGGGTTGATCATCACTGAGCCATGATGGCTGGGCATATCTCATTTTTTAAAGCACAATTTTTTACTTTATGTATATGATGAAGAGAAATCGATTTGCTAATACTTTCATTTCTGGAGAAATGAGAATTGAAACTGAAAGCTGCATAGCTGTATAGCAGACACCTTCAAAATGGGAATGTGTGCTTAAAGCTTTGTGACAGCTGAGGTGGACAGAGGATTAAAAAAAAGTCTATGTTTAAAGTTCAATTATTGGTATGAGGAATCTGGAAATAATTGAGTTTTTAAAATGTTAAGTTATGGGGCCTCCGCACTCCCCTGGTCCCTCTCAGTACGGCGGCAGGAGCGGCCGTGGTCCAGGCCTTTCTCAGGAAAATCAAACTGGGCTGGCAGCCTCTCAGTCAATCGGGGAATTGCCACCATGGATACTAATGAACACTAATGCCACGTAGAGGCCCATTCAAAAAGTAGCCGCTATTTTCAGGACGGCTGCGTGGGGACCCAGCCAGGGGCGGGCCCGAGGGGCTGTCATGTGCTTTTCTGCAGAGCCTGTGCACCCTTTTCGACATCCTGGACAACCAGTGTTGCAGCTGTGTGCACCTGCACGAGATTGAGTCCGTCTGGCGGGGCACAGATACACGCGACCTGCCCTGCGGCATGCTTGAGGGCTTACGCGTTAGACCTGGCCAGTGGCTACTTGAGCTTTGAGCACTTCGTGGCTGGCCTATGCGCCTCGCTGGGGCCACAGCCCCCACAGTGCCTGGTGTTCATGCTGCTGAGGAGCCAGGGACCATCCTGGAGAGGAAGCCCCCGGCTGCTCCCCCCTTTTCCCCCCGAGCCCAGGGTGAACATCGGAGGCACACAAACAGAGGCATCACAAAGGAATAGATTGTGGGCTGCTGAAGCAGATGGTAGAGATGGAGCAGGAGCAGGATCTGCAGATGATGGCCCAGGGCCGAGACTGGTACCATCAGCAGCTGCAGCCCATGCAGGAGTGCCAGCACTGCCTGGGCCAGAGCCGGGCCAGTGCTGAGTTCAGGAGATGGAGCTGCTCTGCTCTCAGCCTCCTCAGGGCCCACATGCCCTGTCCCGGCCCCCACCTCACCCCCAGCATCTGGCTGGCAGCAGCAGACCATCTGACACTGAAATAGCAGAACCGGCTCCTCACGCAGGAGGTGACTGAAAGAGTGAGCAGATCTTGTAGTTGGAGCAGAAGTCCCCCTTCATCAAACAGCTGTTCGAGGGACGTGCCCTCAGCCAACAGATGCCAGGCCTCTGGATTCCACCTTTATCTAAGGCCACAGTCACGAACATGGCCTCTTGACCAGACATTGGCCCTGGACAGTGCCCTTTGATCCCAGCCTCTCTGGCTGAAGACCACCTGGCTGGCCTGGACACAGTTCTCCGGCCTCCCAATCTGGACCTCCCAGCCCCAGGTGGAGCTGGCAGGTGGGTTGCCTCCAGGATGCCCTTCCATCCTGGCCTGAGGATGGGAGCTGACCTGGGCCAGGGCTCTATTATGTGGGAACAGCCTGAAGCTACTGCTATCCCTTTCTCTTGCAGTCAGTGGATCCCTCCTCCAGTTTACCAGGTGCTTAGGTGTTTAATCTGTCCAATGTTTATAGCTGGCCTGTCTTCCCTCCCCTCTGGAGTCTAGTAAAAGGTCCTGGTCACATGGGTTTGCACTTCTGACAGCAGCCAACAGAGGGCACCGCCTGCATGCTGGTCATGGATTCTGAAGTCCCCCCTGAGGTCTCACATGAGGGCTGGAGTAGGAGACCTTGGGGTGGGCTGGGACACCTGAGGGCCAATCAGGTGATCTCTTTGAACCTAGGACACCCAGACTAGGGGCCCCTCACCAGGAACAGATGGAGGGGGTGGTAATGGTTCTGATGGGGGGATGTATGAAGGTGCCTGGAGTGGTGCTGGAATAATAGCCTGCTTGCCCCTCCACACAGACTCCGGGTCCTAAGTCAACATGGCTTAGCCATCATCCCTCCTGGTGGAGACTCAACTCAGACAAGCCCACAGAGCAATCTGTGACCCGGCTCCAGGGCCTTGGGTCCCCCCAGGAACCCTGACCAGGGCAAGCTGTGGTCACCAGTGGCTCCGGTGTGACCCTCACCAGGGTGGGAAGACCCTTGGAATCCCAGATGTGCTGTGAGGGGCCTGGTGGGCCAAGCATTCCCGCCAGGCATGCACTCCACCTGTGACCCCCTTCCCACCCAGCTTGGCCCCAGGTCTGGACTGGGAGACAGCATGTTGCTCAGAAAGGGGAGCTCAGGACTCAGAAGGAGGCTGGGACAGGTCCTCCAGGGAGAGGGGTGGGGAAACAGGTCTGAAGGGCAGGACAGTCTCCATCGGGCACCTAGGTCCTTGAGGCTGCAGGGCACCCATTCTAGCCAAGAGGGCCTGTCCACAGGACTCCCCAAGTCTTCATCTTTATGGTTCTTGGATCTGTCACTCCTTTCCTCTCATCCCATGATCAGCTCCCTAACTTAGCTCGTGCCCTGTGCCCACCCTCACTGGGGTCCCTCTCCTGCCCAAATGCAGCCTATGACACTACCAGAACTGAAACCCATGGTTCCCTGCTCTGAACCCTCTCATGATCCCAGCACTTGCAGACTCAGGCCCCAGTGGTGCAGCCTGGAGCCCCCACCTAACCCTCTGGTTTCAGGCTGTAGCTCATGCTATTCCATCTGGAATGCTCCTCCCTGGCCCTACAGAATAGGTCAAAATGGCCAGGAATCTGGGGAGACAGGACAAAGGTCTGCCTCAAGGGACTGTCATCAGGAGACCTCCCATGTGAAGCTGGCCCTTCAGATGGCAGGGATAACCTGGCTACGCAAAGGAAAGGGAAGGTGATCTCCCTTGGCTCCGGTGTTCCATGCAGGTGACATCAGTTTCCTGTGTGGCCCTGCAGCCTCAATGACAGGATCTCAGGGGTCCTAGGTTGGCAGGGCCAGGCCACTGGCAGAGGCAAACATCTGGAGAGGTCCCGCAGACTTGCATGGTGGTGTCCAGGGCAGGGCAATCAGTGTCCTGTGCTCTGAGGGGGACCCTGGTTTCCCCACCAGATGCCAGAAGCAACCAGAATGTCTGTGACCCTGAAGGGGGGGGGGTAGGGTGGCGGGAACGGGGCGGGGGGGAGACGGGGGAAGGATGAGAGAGGAGTGGCAAACTGCCCTGATAAGAACCTCTGTCCTTGAGGAGTGTAAGTTCCAAGAGAAATGAGCACCTTCAGGCTAAAATCAAGTCTTCCCAAACACAAGGAAAGATTACCATGAGAGCCACAGAAACAACAGACTAGATACCTCCAGAAATTATCAGAATATAAAATAACTTTTATATGTGTAAAAGGCCCTTGAAAATGTGAAGGAAAATTTAAAAAATGTAAGTAATATATACAAGAGAAATTATACCTCACATTAATCAGTTTCTATATAACAAACCGATATATAAAAACAATATGCCAAAATTTTAAAGGCTTTTATTTGTGATAAAAATAGATTTTATCAAGTTAAAAATACAGCTGTTAAAGGCTTTTAAAAAATATATTTTTATTGATTTCAGAGAGAAAGAGAGCGAGAGAGAGAGATGAACATTAATGATTAGAGAGCATTGATTACCTGCCTGATCTACTGGAGATCAAGCCTGAAACTTTAGCATATGCCCTTGACTGGAATTAAACCTAGGACTCTTCAGTCGCTTTATCCACTGAGTCAAACCAGCTAGGGCCAGAATGCCAAAATTTTAAATTGCAGAGAGAAATGTAATGATCAGATTCATTGAATTAGGGCAATCCAATCTCAATGTAAGGCCATAATTCTCAACTATTAGAAGGAACTCTTAAAAATCTTAAGGATTTGGGATGCTTTTAAAAATAAGCAGTTCCTTACAGATGCCTGCTGGTTAAAAATGATTTTCCTGCCCTGGCTGGAGGGTCATCTGGGTGGTTGTGGGTTCACTTTCCGGTCAGGGCACATACCTAGATTGCTGGTTCAGTCCCCAGTCAGGGTGTGTATGGGAGGCAACTGATTAATGTTTCTCACATAGATGTCTCTCTCGCTCTCAAAAAACCCCAACAATAATGAAAAAATGACTGCCCTAGTGAATCGCTGTTAGTGTTGGGAGTATATTGAACTCTGGTTGATCTTGGAGAGGAAAGGTTGTAAACATTGCATTCATATGCATGGGAAGACAGTTTATACTAAGAAGGATGTTTAGAATCAGAGTCAGGGAATTAGTTATATTATCTTAATGACTGATGTCATCCTACTGTGACACATTGATGCATCTGTCTTTCTTTTGAAAATCTTTGGCTTCATGGACCTAAAACTTGTGTTTATGGACTGGGGTGTTTCTTCACATGTACTAGAGTCAAAATTTCCAAACTGACCTTTCTTTAAAACTACTGTGGAGATGCTGCCATTATTATTATTAGCATATACTTTTATCAGACAGTTTACTGCGATCCAGTCATGATGTTACAATTTGATTACCTTCAATGGATTTTGGTGCTCATTCTCTGAGGATAGCTTTTTATGGGTGTGTATTGAGAGCTGCTATGTTGTTAGTCCTTTGTACTTCTAGGTGGAGTTTCAGACAGTGTGAGGGATCTCAAGGGAGACCTCAGCTTGATCCAGGTTTTTGTAAGAGAAAAGAAAGGATTCAAGAGGTGACAGGAGTTAAAGCGCAATAAATTTATTAAAGTGATATTCTGAACTAGAGAAGTGAGAGCAGATGACCTCAGAAAATGAAGTGCCTCAGTGGGGTCTGGGTGGAAGGTTTTTATTAAACATGGGCAAAGGGGTGGTAGACTAGGATGGTCCTCTGCTTGTGACACTGGTGGGGTGACTGCTGTTGCCATTCATCCTTGTCTCTTCTCAGGTAACAGGTGGTCAGTGAAGATTGTGTCTGTGATGTTCCAGCCAAGTTGAAGGAATATTAGAGCTTGAGGCCTTTAATCCCTGTTCTAACTTTCCTGCCTCATGAGGATAGCATTTTAGGGTACAAGGTTGTGGAATGTGAGGGTGGCATTGGGCTAGTGTATTCCTTGTATCTGTACACTTAAAAAAATCCTCACTCATGGATATTTTTCACTGATTTTAGGCGCGGGGGGTAGAGGGTGGGAAGGAGAAATATCAGTGTGAGAGAGAAACATTGATCAGCTGCTTCCTGTTTGTGCCCTGACTGGGGATGAAACAGCAACCTTAGGTAATGTGCCCTGACCGAGAATCAAACCCACAACCTTTTTAGTATACTGGCCAGTGCTCAACCAACTGAGCTACCCAGCTGGGCTGGATACTTTATTTTTTCTTTTTAAAAACTCAAGAAATGGGATTTCCTTTTTCATACTGAATACCTTTTTTATACCCATCCCAGATCTAATCCTTAAGGTTAGAGTTTGAGTTACCCATTGTCCAAATCTCAGCTTTCTTTAGAATATCATCAGTAGTGAAAAGTAGACTGTCTTCAAATTCAACTCTTTCAAGGCTAGTCCTGATTTGGATGTTTTCCATTTAATCATACTCTGGGCAGTTGGTGTAGAATTAGAATTGGGCTGTTGATAACTTTTGATCTGTTTCCCTAGTCAGTAACTAAATTTGCACCTGTTAGCTTAGCTTGGGTTTTTCTTTTTTTAAGCTTTTTAAAAACCTGCCATCTAGTGGCTGTAATGTTGCAATGTCTTGTAAGCTGCCACAGATACTAGTAAAACAATGAGACTAAGTGTCATATAAGATGTATCTCCCTTACCTTCTCTTCCCATGTTAAGATTATTTTTAAAATATATCATCAATGCTTTAATCAGTTTGGTTAAGTAGATAGAGCATCGGCCCATGGACTGAATGGTCCTGGGTTCGATTTTGGTCAAGGGCATGTACCTTGATTGTGGGCTCTATCCCCAATAGTGATTATGCAGGAGGCAGCTGATCAGTGTTTCTCTTTCATTGATGTTTCTAACTATCCCTCTCCCTTCTTCTTTGTAAAAATCAATAAAATATATCTTAAAAATATGCTCTATCTCCTTTTGAAGAAATGAGGAAATGTGTCTTTTTAAAAAAATATATATTTTATTGATTTTTTACAGAGAGGAAGGAAGGGGTATAGAGAGTTAGTAACATTGATGAGAGAGAGAGACATTGATCAGCTGCCTCTTGCAGGCCCTCTAGGAGATGTGCCTACAACCAAGGTACATGCCCTTGACCAGAATTGAACCTGGGCCTTTCAGCCCGCAGACCGAGGCTCTATCCACTGAGTCAAATCGGTTTCGGCGGAAATGTGTCTTATAAAATATGGTGTCAGTATTGAAATAAATTTAATGTGACCTGGTTTTTCTGTTTCATTGGATTCTTTTTCACTGAAGGTTAAAGGCATATATTTTTTGATCTACTCATAGACCCTCTTTGAAGGAGTAGTTGACATCCAGGAAAGGTGAAGGAAGTTTTGTTAAGAGAAAATGCATGTAAATTATTTAAAAGTTTATGAAACTATTTTAGACCTGCCAAACTTTACTACGTGACAGTACATGATGAAAATATTCTTTAAAAACACAAATTTAACTGCCTTTTCTTTTGAAGGAGAATGTTTGCAATAGTTAAAAGTACAGGGTAAAGGGACACACAGATCGCTGAGAAAAGGAAAAAAGCACATTATTTTTGCAGCCAAAATGGAGGTCACAAAAATTATGCATTAAGGTTCTTAGGGTATTTACTTATACTTTTGACACAATCTAATAACTTATTTTCTGCTTAGAAGAGCCTGTCAAGGAAGGGACTTTAAAGAAGGGACTTTAACCGTGTTGACCACCTGACATCAAAGGAGGAAATCGAAAAACTGAAAACAGATAAGAACTAACAAGGAATACGTTTTGACTCATTTATTATGAGATGAAATAGCAACTTGAAGAATTTGTGCCTGATGCTTTTATGTGTAATGGAAACTTGTGCTCAATTGCTAACTTCTTTTGTGTATCTAGCAATCAATATCATAAAGTTGTGAGTCTCAACAGGGAATGGCGGGGCTTATAAACAGTGAACATGTGTCCTATCTAGTGAAGCACATATGACTTTGCTCTAGCTGATTTTTACCAAGAGGAAATACAGGCACAGTATTACTTCGTTTTCCTATTTTTAAAAAGAAGGTAAACATCCAGCTATATTATGTGAAATTATTTAGCTTTTAGATATTGATAACTTATTTAAATGTTTTAAGAGTTCCATTTGGGCCAAACAAATAATTTGTGACATAGGCTGTTTGTGACCTCTTACGAAAAAGACCTAAGGAATTGGTAGTTAAGTTAGCTTTTCAAATTCTTCCAGGCTTCAGGTAACCTGAAAATACAGTGAAAAAGGGAAAAAAGAAGACTTACTCATTTTGGTTTTGCTAAGCATTATGCATTTATTTATCCAACTTCTCTTTATGAGCTTTTAAAAAATTAAAATAGGCTTATTGATCATTAATTTTGCTTTTTGTTTCTCTTTTTTTTTCAAATTTGAAGCAGGAACTGACCACATCTCAGAAAAGTGGTGGGAATGTTCTTCAGATGATGTATGAGAAACCTGAGCGATGGTCTTTCACCTTCCAGTCATATGCCTGCCTCAGTCGCATACGAGCTCAGCTTGCCTCTCTCAATGGCAAGCTCAAAGATATGGAGAAACCTGTGTTATTTTTTGAACGATCTGTGTATAGTGACAGGTATATATAAATTACTTGTACTTATTAGGTTGGATCCTTGGCTTAGAACTAGAATTTTATTTTTCTGTTTCCTTGGAATCAAAGTAATAAGAGGTTGAATTGGAGATTTGAGAAGGAGAATGACATTTAATACTTATAGCAGTTTGAAACGAATGACATTAGGGAAGTTATAGTATTTACTAGAGGCTCGATGCATGAAATTCATGCAAGAGTAGGCCTTCCTTCCCCCGGCTTCCCTCTGGCACCAGCTTCCCTCTGGCACCCGGGACCCGGGCTTCCCTCGCAGCTCCAGCTTTGTCCAGAAGGTCATCCCGAAGGATGTCCAGTCTAATTAGCATATTATACTTTATTATTATAGATAATTTCTAGATTCCATGGAAACTATTGGGAATATGTGGCCATCTCATTCAAATTTGTAGGTAAATTTCTTTCCTTCAACCCTCTTAGATATTGATAACTAATTTAAATGTTTTAAGAGTTCCATGTGGTTAAATCTGAATCTATATACTAGAAAAATTTTTAAGGGGGCCTTGGAATTACCCTGGGTATGCAAGGATTCTTTTAATCTCTAGAGTTAGCTCAGAACAGGGGTTCTCAAATTTTTGTTCTTAGGACCCTTTTCATTCTTAATAGTTATGAGAAGTTCAAAGATCTTTGTGTCTTACTCATTTCTGTTATTAGAAATTAAGATTGAGAAATGGAAAAAATTATTTAAAGTTAACTATAATAAACCCATTATATATAAACACAAATAACACACTAGTGAAAATTACATTTTTCAAAGCAAAAAGAAGTAGAAGAGCAGCATTTTACATTTCTGTGAATCTCTTTAATGCCTGATTTAATGGAAGACAGCTGGGTTCTCATTTACAGTTCTGTATTCACTCTGTTGAATATACATATTGTGGTTGAAGTATAAAGTTATCTGGCTTCTCACACAAAACCCCTGGAGAGGTCTTGGGGTATACCAGAGGTATTCACACCACATTTCTGAGAACCACTGGGCAATACATAATTTTCTGTAGTTGGAGATACTCTATTGTGTTTTTTTCTGTTATCCAAGGTATTATATGCCACAGGTTCCATGTCCATTTGATAGATCCATTTTCTCTTTTCTCTTTCTCTGTACTTTTCGGAAAGGATTTATGTAGACTCTCTTTCAGGTATATTTTTGCATCTAATTTATATGAATCTGAATGTATGAATGAAACAGAATGGACAATTTATCAGGACTGGCATGACTGGATGAATAACCAATTTGGCCAAAGCCTTGAACTGGATGGAATAATTTATCTTCGAGCTAGTCCCGAGGTGAGACTTAAATGCTTGTTCCTTTGAAAATTTAAAGTAATGTTTAGAAAATTTTCAGTGTTATGCAGTGAAGGCAAAATAATAAACTTCGCTCTCCACCCTCTAGATTCCTACCTCCAAATTAGAAACTGAGAACTGTGTAGATAGAAGATTCTATTTTCTCAGCAAACCAGGAACCCAGATTTGGCAGGTTGCTCTTTTAGGTCCTTATTTGTTCTACCTCAGTTCTATTCTTCATTATTTCTTAACTTTTGCAGTATCTTATCACAGCTAGATTAAGAAACTTGCTTAAGCAGTTTCTAGAATATGGGCTTCATGAGGTGGAACTTTAGATATTTTAATTACTGTTGAATTTTCAGTGCCTAGAATAAGGCTTGGATATATAGTAGGGGCTCAGCAAATACATATTTGCTGAATGAATAGTAAAGTTGATGTAGGAAATCTTTCATGGTTTTGGCTTGGAATGGGTGGGTAGTAGCAGCTATAGTTGAAAAGAGACTTAGACCCTTGCCATTTTTAGTTTTAAGGGAGTTTACTTAAAATTGTACCTTTCATCATAGGTTGTAACATAGCTATTGTTTACATATGAAATTATGTAATGAATGCAGGAAGACCAAGTGGATGCCTTTCATAAAACTAAACTAAATGAGAGCTTACACTTTTTCAGTTTCTGGTTTTGGTGCTTACATTCCCATTTTTCTTTGATTTTTATTTCTATTTCTTACTTGAGTTACAAAGTAGATTCTGATGAATGTTAATGTTACGACTCCTAGTCTGAAAGAATACCGTATTATATTGAAGCTCAATTTTCAAAGGAACTATAATTCTGATTCCAAGTGATGATTTTGTTCTTCTAATGTCAAGTAAACTAGAATTTAACAATAATAATTTTGAAATTTACTTTTATTTCTGAAAATAATTTTAATTATGAAAATAATAAATGCCAATGTAGAATAAATAATAATTTCATTGTTAGAAATATATCTTAAAGTCTAATATAAATCTATTGTTTCATTAATATTGTTTATGATATCCTTTGATTAAATGATCATTTAATTATTTGAAAAGAGAATTTATAATAGAAGCACAGTTTTATTCTGCACTTTTTTTCTTTTTACCAAACTTATTTTAGATAATACATTTCAAATGTGGGTGCCAAAGGTATATAGACTTATTTTTGAAAATAATACTAGTATTTGGTTTAGAGCCACCAAATTGTTGAAAAGTATAGGGAGGGAAAAAGGAACTATTATTTATTCTTAGAAGGAATAGAGATGTTGGTTAACATGACTAAAAGAACACTAAAGACAAATTTAATGGCATCAGACAAGAATAATTGTATCCCCAATCTCTCTTCTTTTTTCTTTTTAAATATATTTTTTATTGATTTTAGAGAAGAAGGGAGAGGGAAAGAGAGATTGAAACATCAATGATGAGAATCATTGATTGGCTGCCTCCTGCGTGTCCCCAACTGGGGATTGAGCCTACAACCCAGGCATGTGCCCTTGACCGGAATAAAACTCGGAACCCATTAGTTCCTGGGCCAATGCTCTATCCACTCAGCCAGGGCTACCCTCTCTTATTGCTTGCTTTTAGAAATGCTTGAGTAGAATATATTTACGGGGAAGAAATGAAGAACAAGGCATTCCTCTTGAATATTTAGAGAAGCTTCACTATAAGCATGAAAGCTGGCTCCTGCACAGAACATTGAAGTAAGACTTTCTTATTCTTATTTACTCCTTATTTTTAATACTTATATCAAATTTTAATAAAAAATGTACAATATGTCCATTTTTTTATTTTCAAATTTAGGTGTGGATTTTAATTTTTTTTTATCTCAATGAGATCCATTTCCTTAAAGTTTTTATAGCTAATTTCCCCCAGTGGTATTGACAGCATAAAATAAGGAATTTCACATTAACTGATAAAATAGGAAATATATCTGTGTATATTATTTAGGTTCTCTCTTTCAGAGACTATTTTAAGATAAGATATTTCAAATTTGTTTCTTAGACCAAGACTTGGGAGGTAGTATAGCAAACATTTTTAAGAGTATGGGCTTTGCCACAAGTCAGTTTTTAGTTCTTACCAGCCCGCTTACTAGTGTATGATCTTGGACAATTTCTGAGTTTCAGAGTGGTCTCCTTGAACTTTAGTTTTATCATCTTGAAAATGCAGACATTCCTCCTACTATACAGTATGTTTTTGGTTTTTGAGGACTATTACATGTTACAATGCTTTATATATTATACTTGAGATTTTTAGATATGTATATGTAAATCTGGGTGAGAAAGAAGGGACTGTGATGAATTACTTACAGAATAACTTTAATAGAAAAATAACTGCCATTTTTGATTTTTCTGTGTTATAATAATGAGTTTTTAGTTTTTCTCTTATTTATTGCTTTTTCTAATTGTTTTGTTCATCACTCTTTAAATAGAACCAACTTTGATTATCTAGAAGAAGTGCCTATCTTAATATTGGATGTTAATGAAGACTTTAAAGACAAACATGACAGTCTGGTTGAAAAGGTAGATTTATACAAAGAGTATAAACTAATATTTGCTTGGTTTTATCTAAAAAGGTATTCTAATTTGTGAGATAATTTTCTAACACAACTGATTACATAAAGTTACATTAAGGGGCAATCAAAAGCTTTAGAGGGACTTAGACTATTTAGATTATAATCCTAACTTGAAATTCTAGTTTTGTGGTCTTCCCTAAAATAAGGAGCATTTTAATCCTTTAGTTCCTTTATCTGAGATATAGTAATAATCACAAAAGTTCTTGCTTACTTCTCTCCTTTTTCTCCTTTTCCTATACCACCAATCTTTAGACATTTTAATAATAAACTATTTTTTCAATATATTTAAATATTTGAATTTAGTTGAAAAAATGGATAATATTTGAAATTGTAAGATATAGATCTTATCCATTTTTATATTAGTCTTAAGATTAAAGGAGTTTTAGTTTTGCAATTTATTTGGATTGGGGATCAAGCCCACAGCACAGGCACAGGCGCTGACTTGGAATCAAACTATGACCTCTCCTGGTTCATAGGTTGCTCTTCAACCACTTAGCCATGCCAGCCAGGCTATTTGGGACCTTGTCAATGATGAATTGTCATTGTCTAATCATTGAGTCATTGTCTTAATCAGAGTTAATCTATTCCCCAGATGTTTGGTATATTCTATTAGGTAAATGATGCCTTTATTGATAAAGATACTGGGAAAGAACTTTTTAATGAATGCTTGAGAGAGAATAGTCATGAGAATTACATAACAAATATTTTATACTTGTGTTAATTAAATTAATGATCTAAGAAACCACACTTTTTTGTTTGTTTAGTTTTGAGATAAATTTGATATATTTTTTTTCTCCTGTCACAAAATGTTTGCTATTTCTTAATAGTTACTTGATGTTCATTAAGGGATATATCTCAAGAATTTTTAAAACCTCAACATTTATAGATAACTGCTATCGCAGATAGTTGTTTTTTCCATCTGTAAATTAAAGCATATCTGGACAATTCAAGTGACTTCTTACTATAAATGATATTTAAAAATATAGGGTGGAATTCACTTAAATGATAACTATGAAAATAAATTAATTTAGCAATTGAAGCACTAACAGCCAACCATCATTTTAACTGAGTGAATTTGTAAATCCACTTTTAAAAATTTTATTATAACGTTTCTGTGAAGAATGACTAGAAATCATCATTTTGTATTTATTTTTTGTTTTATTAATGTTAGCAGTTGGTTTTCTTTTTGAAATATTTTGACATGTTAATAATTGTTGTTTGTTTAGGAGAATTACTGTGTAGTCTAGAATATGAAGAGAATAAAATCTTTTTACTATGATGTTGATTAGTAGGCTAGATTCAGTCACTGTTTATATTGCCTTTCCTCAGACATTAACATTACAGAGTATATACAAGATTCAAATTTGTGCTTTAGAGAAATTACAGAAAATTAACTGGGGGGAGGGGCATTGCAAAAAAAGAAGAATTACAGATCTGTTACATGTCTGTACCTTGAGAATTGTTCAAACCATTACAGTTATTAATGTTATCAATACTAAAGCTACACATGTCAGGGTCTGAGGTATTATAAAGAGATAAAATTATGATTATAAAATGAAAGATTATAAAACTAGAGATTATGGCTCTTGTAGAACTATACTGATCTTAGGCTAAATTTAATAACTCCTTTACTTATATTTTACTACTAAAGTATTTATTAATATATCTTTTAAAGCAAATGCTATGACTTTGTGATAGAGTTGTTTATATGGGTGGGTCCTCAATTGTTATATACTTTTAAATGAAGATAAATATTAGATATCTCAAATTAGTCAAATTACTACATTAATATGTTTTTCCTCCTCTCAGGTCAAAGAATTTTTGAGCACTTTGTGATCTTGCTGAAGACTTCACGGAGCAAAATGATTCCAGACACTTCAGCTTTGTGTATCTTCGTAGCTTTGTATTTATACAAGTCTCTTGAGAAAACCCAAGTTTTTAACCATTTTTGTTCCCAAGAAAAAATAAGTTTTTGATGAGTCCTATATGAAGGTTTATGACTAGCTTCTTCCCTCCCTCTCTTCCTTCCTCCCTTTCTCTCTTTCTCCCTTCCTTCCTTTGTATAAAAACCAGACATTTAATTATCTCTCATGGCAAGAAGTCTGGAGGTAGATGGTTCCAGAATCACTATGGTGGCTAAAGGTCCTATATCACAACTGACCCACCCTCCTCTGTCTTTTCCTGTTATCCTTCTCAGCAGGTTGGCTTTTTTCCTGGTGCTTCTAATCGCACTGTTGACTAGTTTCTTAACTGGATTTCTTAATTAGAAATTTTGTTTCATAGAAAATGGTAATGTGTCCTGTGTAAATTAGCGCAAAAAATTAGAAGTGGAATTTAAGGAATCCTAGAAAAAGAATAGTTTTATTTTAAGTACTTTGATCCATTGCCTTCCCTTCTACCTCAATTTATGTGGAAGATAAGATCAGATATAATATTTGATCAATTCATTGATATTTATTAGTATGTCTGTAATACATTAATAGAGGAGCAAGTTAGACTATGTTCTTAGTTTGTAAGAGCATACATCTGTACTATGAATGAGACTTCATCTTTTTGCATAGGATTTTGGATGATTAAAGAAGAAATGTTTCTTAAAATATAACTTATAAGTGACCTATCTGGTTAGGCTCAGTGG
>PVJN01024922.1:0-30165 GCA_004026805.1 Lasiurus borealis
TGTTTTCAAAATAAAATTATAAAATAACATACAGTGGATCCTGGAATACTGTGGTTTCATTCAAGATTTGTTACAATGTTGATGAGATACCATGGAAGTTAGAGTTTATGTGTTAGCCTCTGGTGAGACTGGCTTTGTTATACATCTCATTTCACAGAGTCACAAAACTTACAATGTTAAGTGAGGACTACCTTATATTAATTATTGCATGTAGAGAAAATATAGATAAAAATACAGAAAATGTGTCCAGACTGGATGAATCAGTTGACTGGACTGTTGTCCCATATACCAAAAAGTTTGGGGCACATACCTAAATCAGAGTATATATAAAGGGCCACTAATCCATGTTTCTCTCTCTCTCTCTCTCTCTCTCTCTCTCTCTCTCTCTTTCTCTTTCACACACACACACACACACACACACACACACACACATTAATCCTATCTAATAAAAAGGAAACATGCAAATTGACTATACCTCTGCTAAGCCCACAAGCCACATCCACCAATCAGGAGTGAGTTTGCAAATTAACCCAACAAATATGGCACCAGCCATGGAGCTGGAGAGAGCAGGAGGCTTGGGTTGCCCCTGGCAATGGAGGAAGCCAAGCTTCCCTACCGACCTGGCCTGCCCTGGCCTCCACTCAAGGCTACAAAGTTTCAATTATAGAAGATAAATAAATCCCAGATACCAGGGCCTTCTCTTGGTGGCAGGCCTGCAAACCACCACAGGCCTCTTGCCAGGGCCATCCGAAACCCCAAGGGAACCCACACCCTGATCTGTGATGACCTTCAGAGAAAACCAGCTGGCCCCCACTTGTGCACCAGGCCTCTGTCCTATCTAATAAAAGAGTAATATGCAAATTGACTCCAACACACAAGATGGCTGCCCCCATGTGGTCAAAGATGGTTGCCCCCATGTGGACACAAGATGGCTGTCACAAGATGGCCAGGAGGGGATGACAGTTTGGAGGGACCAGGCCTGCAAGGTAGGGCAGTTGGGGGCGATCAAGCCTGCAGGGGAGGGCAGTTAGAGGTGACCAGGCCTGCAGGGAAGGGCAGTTAGAGGTGACCAGGTCTGCAGGGGAGGGCAGTTAGGGGCAATCAGGCTGGCAGGGGAGCAATTAGGCATCAATCAGGCTGGCAGGGGAGTGGTTAAGGGGTGATAAGGCTGGCAGGCAGAAGCTATTAGGGGCAATCAGGAAGGCATGCAGGTGAGCAGTTGGGAGCCAGCAGTCCTGTATGTTGGACATCCCTCGAGAGGTTCCAGATTGGAGAGGGTATAGGCTGGGCTGAGGGACACCCCCCTCCCCATGCACAAATTTCATGCACCAAGGCTCTAGTACATCAATAAACATATCTTTGGGTGAGAATTAAAAAAAAAAAAACACCCAGAAATTGTGAATTTTTGTTAAAAAAAAAAGCTTGAATTATTTTCTTGGTAGTGCTTTGCAACTTACATTTCTTTTCTTTTTTTCACTTTGAGATATATTGAAGACTCTCTGCAAGTTAGTTTTTTGAGAAATGAATTTTGATAATTGCACAGCATTCTGTTACATGGTGTATTTTACCAATCCCTCAGTTTAACATTTTTTTCACTATTCTAAATACTTCTTTTGTATACTTTTTATACATACATTTTTGTACACACCTTGGATCAGATAAATGGTTCTAATGAAGTGACTAAACCAAAGATCAGGTCTTTTGATCCATACTGCCAGCTTATCTGCCCCAAAAGGTTGCACCGACACATCCTCTGTCCCACCACCTTGTGCCAATACCCTTTCCAATCTCCACTATCGTTCTAAAAGGCACAAATTTTTGTTGATGCTTCCTGTTTTTAGGCCCTCCTCTCCCCCCAATTTATTCATATTTTAGTTTGTATTACTTTGATTACTAGGGAGGTAAAACACTGTTTCATTTTTGTTTGATGATCTTTAGTTCTCTGGGAATTGCTATTGGAGTCCTTTGTGTTTGGCGGTCATGTTAAAGGTCTTCAGTGCTCAAGAATTGAATTGCTGGGGTGTAGTCACTAATGGCTCATTGAGCTGCTTTGAGTCATCTTGGGTCAGATCTTTAAATTGGCCATTTGTCCCACAATAAATGTTTGCTGAAGAAATGCTAAATGAATCCTAATGAAGTAGACTGATGATCTTAGGCCAAGAGCTAATGGCTGTCATCCCAGGGTATGGCAGTGCATTGCTTCATCTATTCATCCATCCAGCCATCCCTCTGCCCAAAACACTGTTGAGTGGGCCAGGCAGTGTGTTAGGCATTCATTTATGCTCTTAAGAACTTTAATCTACAGGAGAGGTGTTTACAATACAGTGCATTTGCATTAAAGGAAACCACCCAGAATACAAGTCCACCCTTGCTTTTAATGCACATGATTTCATGAGCAAGCAGAAGCTTCTCCGCTCACCTTGTTCTGGAGGGCAGGTACCCCTTCTCTTCCTCCATGCTTCCTCTGCAAGCAGCTCAAATTCACTTTGTAGAAAAACAAAGCAAAATATTTTCTAGCAACTTTTAAAATAAAATCTAAAAATTTTGGTTTCTTCCTGGCCTTCACCTTGGCCCTTAGCCTGATCACTGACCCCGCTGGCAAACTAAATTTGGAAATCATTGCTAGAGTCAGGTGTGCAAGGGCTTTGGAGCCAGGGAGCCCTGGCCCAATCCCAGCGCTCCCGCTCATTGCTCATCTTCTGGGGTCTCGGGTCCCCAGTATTTAAAATTGAGAAGCGATCTTTACCTCACCAGTGTTGTTTCCTGATCAGTGAAGGTGTTGATTTAAAGTGTATGGTGCAGAGCAGATGCTAAGTAACAGCTGTTGTCACTATTAGTAGCAATGACATAGGGTTACCATGAAGAAAGTACAGCTGGTGGTTTTTGACCAAAGATGGTGCAAGTTGGCTTTTACTTCAATAAATGTACCACATTCTGATTCTGGTTGGTACTTAGTTTTACAGATCTGACACTTGAATTTATTTTCTCATTGAGAGTGGCTCCATCTTTCAGTTATGAAGTCATGTCAACCAGGTTCTCAGGAGATGATTGTATAAACCAAAACAAGATAGTGTTTCCAGTCTGGACAGTTGGCAAATTGATGGAGAGTGGAAGGCTCACACCATGGGCCAGCTCTTCCTTCCCTCTAGCCAGCTCTGTGAGAGCCACATTATAATTATAATTGCTGGGTACTCAGGGAATCGGAGTATGAAGCAACTGTCCCACTCACGCCCCAGGTAAGATGGCTTGAAGACCTGTTCTTCTTATAGGATTAGTCTTATCTGACCATCCATGGTCCCATCTCCTTCAGGGAGAGTTTTGATGGGCACTGTCTGGACTTGCCTCACAAACTCACTTTCTTATTGGTTCTATACTGACTACTTCCTTTTCTGATTGACACATCACCTGTCTGGCTGCCCTGTCTTTAAACCACTTATTCATTGCCACTAAGTCTTTCATCCTAGAGTTGAGTCTCTGGAGGATATTTTGCATGTGTCTAATTGTATATTGATTCTGTCCTTCACCTCTGAGGTTGACTTCACTTCAGAGAGCCCTTGTGCAGTGGGTAGATGAGAGATGCCCTCACTACCTTCTGTCTCATCTTCAGACTTCCTCCCTTAAGCTGTGATATGGGATATGGATCCCCCACCCCCACAGGTGACATTCCCACTGACACACACATCATCTCTTAGTCTCTCCAGGGAGCTGGGAGAGACTTTCAAGGGCCTCCTGCTGCTCAAAGGTGTCACTGAGCCTGCGGGTGGGCACACGCAAGGCCATCAGCTCATGCTGCCATCCTGAATGTGAACATTCTCTGTTAGGTCCTGTCATTTAGAGTCAACAGGTAGCAGTGGTATGAGTTCCATTTCCTCTGGGACAGAGCATTTTACTCAGTGAGAGCCCGGCTGAGATTATTTTTCTACTCTGTTTCACATGGCGGAAGAGCCTGCATCCTCCCACTGTAATTGCCACTCACTCAGCCCTTAGGCAGTTCGCCTCCCACAGAGGAGATTCACCGCTCTGACAGCTGACCCTCTGATGTGTAGGAGTTACTTGTCTTAAAGGGAGGAGCAGAGGAGGTGTGGGCATCCCAAGACAAAACTCCTCTCCCTCTCATCCTCAGCGTGCCTGAGGAAAATGGAAACGTTGGCTTCCTACAGGGGCTTAAGGGTGAGAAGTTTATTCTGATCATAGAGCTTCAGAGACACCTTCTCTCCCTGCCATCTACCCTGTGGACCATCTCATCAGCCTCATCAGACCCCTGCCTGGCAGGCTTTTCAGCTGGGCAGCCACGAGGTCTCCTAGAGACTCATCTTCTGCATACTCACATGCAAGGGAGAATGAGGGGCATGGAGGGGCAGTACGTCCTGGGACAGGAGGGGTGAGCACAACCAGCCAGACTTTTGATGAGCTAATCTTCCTGCAGTGGGGTTTCTGGAAGAAGTGTCCTCATGCCTGGACAGACAGCAGGACTCTGTTAAGAAGTTAACCATACCATTCAGTTAATCGGGAGCTGTGCTGTCCAATATGGTAGCCACTAGCTGCATATGGCTATGAAAATGAATTAAAATGAAATAAGGCTAAAATTCCGATTCCTTGGTCACACCAGCCACGTTTCAGTGATGTATACTACCTGGGTCAGCAGCTACCTTTTGGCTACAGAACATTCCTCTCTGGGACTGACCATTAGCTTTACAAGACTCCACCTGGCTTCCTCCATCTGACACTACAACATTATTAAAAGCATCATATTACACACAGCTGGCCTGAAAGCTTCTGATGACTATACAGTTTGTGTAAAGTGAGGCCTGCTGGTCTCTGAAGACACTATCTGTGACACACACATTCCCCCTAATAAAAGAGTCGGGTTCAAAGACAGAAAGAGCTGGAGGAGAAAGCCTCCAGCATGTGAAGCAGGGTCCTGGACCTCGTCACTCATATAATAATAAGCCCACCCCTGTTTATGTATGGACAAATCAATTATTAATTAGCATATTATGCTTTTATTATTATAGTAGAAATTCTTGCTACTGTCACCCTAGCCCGATCCTTGCCCTCCAGGTGTCTGGACCTGAGTTCCAGACTTAACCACTGGGGTGTTTTTCAGAAAATGTAACAATCACAAAAGTGAGCTTAAATTTTTTAGAATGAAGATTTTATTCATTCAGCATTCATACATATATGAATATGTATATACAGATTGTCTACTGTGTACCAGGCAGAACTCAGATTCTCCACCACCTCACATAGGGCATCACACATAGTAGGCATTCAATAAGTACTTAACAAACGAATCAATTTTTCACCCTTCAAAAAGTCCCTGGCCGTGTAGTATGTTCTTCCTCGTTGCTTCCCGTGAATCTTAGGGAGTGCACACACCAGTAGCTGGGAAATAGTTTGTATTCCTCCTGTTCTCTGCGGGGGATTCTCAGGGATATGGGTGCCGGTTTCCAAGTTCCGTATTTTACTGTAGTTGTATTGAGGTTCTCCAAAGAAACAGAGCCACCAGGGCAGATGTGTGTGTGTTTATACATATACAGGGGTGGGCAAATTAGATTAATA
This sequence comes from Lasiurus borealis, assembly GCA_004026805.1. Taxonomy (NCBI): domain Eukaryota; kingdom Metazoa; phylum Chordata; class Mammalia; order Chiroptera; family Vespertilionidae; genus Lasiurus; species Lasiurus borealis. The sequence continues at coordinate 5,563 of PVJN01024922.1, forward strand.
ATAATAAACAATACAGTAATTAGTAAATAATAATACAAGAATTAACTGTTTCATGTACTCAGGTGAAATTATAAACTTACTTTGCTCACTCCTTATATGTATGTGTGTATATATGTGTGCGTGTATACATATATATATATGTGTGTGTGTTTGTGTGTATGAATATGTATATATAGAGACCGAGTGATTAATTGATTGACTGGTTGATTTTAAGGAATTGGCTCATGCAGTTATGGAGGCTAGTAGGTCCTCCTGGAGGTAGGCCAGCAGGCTAGAGACCCAGGAAGAGTTGGTATTGCAGATCAAGTCAAAGACAGTTTTCTGGCAGAATTCCTCCTTTTGTTATGGGAAGTCAGTCTTTTTTTATGTCAGACCTTCAGCTAACTAGACGAGGCCCACCACATTGTGGTGCATAAGCTGCTTTACTCTCAGTTTGTTGATTTACATGTTAATTAATCTAAAGATACCTTCTAGAAACATCTAGAATAATGTTTGGCCAAATATCTGGGTTCCATGGCCTAGCCAAGTTGACACCTAAAGTTAACAGTTTTGCTGCTGTTATGAATCATAATGTAAATATCTCACCTTTGTTTGGTGGAGGTGGGATGCTGTTCTATCCTGGCCCCCACCACACTGAGCAGAATGTTCGCACTTATGTGAGTGCTTACCCAGGGCAGGCCTGCTCTCTCTTATGTCCGATGGAGGCTAGATATCCTGGCGCCCATTGAATGCACCTCTGGCAGATATGTTTCTCTTCTTGCCAGTGAGCTGTTGTTTCACCATCCATCGAGCCAGCTCCCTTGCCTGTTTTTTATAGGTTACTCCTTGAGCTGAGATTTCCTTGCCCATGCAGTCCTGTGTAGGGGTACCTTCCAGAATGTCTTCTCCTTCCTGTAACTAGCAACGAGTTCCTGACGGAGTGGATATATCTCAGGTTTAGAACCAGACAGATTAGGTTTGCAACCTTGGTTCCATCTCTGGCCAGCTCTAACCTCTCTGAACCTCAGTTTTCTTGTCTTTCAAATGGGATAATAGTTGTCTCATGGTTCCTTTTGCTTCAGATCTTTCAGTTTTGGCATTTCCTCTTGACTGTCCCTATTGTATTTGAGGACAGGAATTATGCTTGATTTGCCATCCTGGAAATAGAACAGACCTTAGTAGTGGTTCTCAACCTTTCTAATGCCATGACCCTTTAACACAGTTCTTCATGTTGTGGTGACCCCCAACCATAACATATGGGGGTTGCTACTTCATATCTGTATTTTCCGATGGACTTAGGTTCTACAGCAGTGGTTCCCAACCCACAGATTAAGAACTGCTAGCAGGGTCACCTAAGATGATTGGAAAACACAGATATTTACATTATGATTCAAAACAGTAGCAAAATTACAGTTATGAAGTAGCAATGAAAATAATTTTATGGTTGGGTGTCACACAACATGAGGAACTGTGTTAAAGGGTCACAGTATTAGAAAGATTGAGAACCACTGCCTTGGAGTATAATGGATGCTCGTGAAATATTTGTTGATTAAATATTGAATGAATGAATTGAAAGGGTGATATAGGCAGGGATATTAGTATATAGCAAATGCAGGCAATCCTCCTTCATCAATTGGTTCTGTGACTTTAAGCAACATGATGTGTAACGAAACTAAGTTTGCCATATGCTAATTGATACAAACAAGAGTTCAGTTTCTATGGCATCTCATCAATGTTATAACAAAATGGCCTTGGATGAAATGGTGCTATTTGAGGACCTGCTGTACGTTAAGTGTAGGTTTCTCTCCCGCACTGTTGGGCTTGTTGTTAAGGTCCTCTTTCCAGGTTTTATTTCATCTGAGCTGCCTCCAGTCACATCTCACCTGCACAGGAGAGATGATTGACACATCATTACATCAGTGGCTACTCATTTTTTTTTTTCTTTTCTCTGCCCAGCTTGCTGGTCCCCTTACTTTACTTACATGCTGGGTAGTTTGCCTCCTAGAATTGTTCTATACTATAAAGGAAACTTGTTTTTATGATTAGGGTGTCCAAATTGTAGAGCCACAGTGGGGTAAGATAGCAGTAAACAGGGCATTTTCTCCCATGATCTACATTTTTACCTTAAACATTTCTCTCAGTGCAATCTCTGGTGAGATTTCGTTGATCGTAGTGAAGTTTCGAGACCCCAGTTTTAAATTAATGATTTATTTAGCAAGAAATGAGCAGTCAGTTGAAACTTTCTTAGTAAACTGTTGCAATTTAGTGCTTATGGAATTTGTCTGTCAGGCAGATGAGCAGCTCAACATAATTTTAATTACACCTGTCACCCTCGGCCGCATTCCCATTCTGCGCCAGCCTTATCAGGGTAGTGGGACCGGTTCTGCTGGATTTTGCGGCTCAAAAGCCAAAGTTTGCTTTCTCCTCATTTAGGGAACAGTCTGGCACTTGCATTTTATTAATATACAGTGACCTGCCGAGACCGGTTTGGCTCAGTGGATAGAGCGTCGGCTTGTGGACTGAAAGCTCCCAGGTTCGATTCCGGTCAGGGGCATGTACCTTGCTTGCGGGCACATCTCCACAGTGGGGCGTGCAGGAGGCGGCTGATCGATGTCTCTTTCTCATCGATGTTTCTGACTCTATCTCTCTCCTTTCCTCTCTGTAAAAAAAATCAATAAAATACATATTTTTAAAAATATACAGTGACCTAATGGGAAGTACCGGATGTAAGGCTGCTTGTCTGATTAGTGAAATCTCCTGCACACTCCTGGGATGTGAATGGTTAAGGGTTAGCAAGGGGTACTGTATTGACACTTGCTAATTAGAGCCAATTCAATCATGCAACCTGCTGTGGTTGTGTGAATTTTACTACCTTTATTTGCATTATGCAATGGAAGCATTTCTTACCAAAGATACTCAGTGTCTTGGGGGAGAGGAATCTGTAAAAAAGTCCAATAGGCCCTGCTGTCCTTCATGTCTGTGAGGGTGGAAGGGTCAGATGAACAACACTTGGGATGACAAATAATTGGCATTCTTTCCCCGGGGGATAATCAGGGATTGAACAGTCTGGGAACCGCATGAGGCAGACGAAAGACTCCTTCCTCCTTGCGTCTTTTCTCCACTGGTGGCACAATTGGGTTCTTATTGTCTCCATTATTCTTCCAGGCATTGTCTGGTATATGAGGCACACTTTTCATGTCAGTTATTTCGAGCACACATTGTTCTGTGGCAGACTCTAAAAGTACAGCAACTGCTAGCGGGTGCATCCTGCTCTCCAGTCCATCCCTAGTGGCTGCTGAGCCGTGGCTACTGCAGTTCCTTTTCAAGGTGGCCCCGCAGAGGCACACGGTTCCCTGGCCCCATCCCGTCTCTGGCGGTGCCCGGGAGTGAAGCCACCCTTCTGTGTTTACTGAGTCCTGCTCTAAGCATTACCCACGTGAGTCACCTCCCTCCAACTTCGTGGCCAAGTGCTCTCCATGCTGTGAAGAGCTTGCCGTGAGCCAGGCAGGGCCCCGAGCACTGTGCATGTTAATTTGTTTCATTTCATCCTCGTAATACCTCCGTGTATTAGGTAAGGTTATTATTTTCCAGTTTTCAGGTGAAGAAGTCGAAGCACAGAGAGCATACAGATTGTCCGTGATCACGAAGCTAGCAGGAGGTAGAGCCAGGATTTGGCATCCAGGCTCCCCGGCCATACATACACTCTGCTCCCTCTCTTACTTGCTAGACTGTGTGGGAACCATGATCAGTTTTAAGGAATGGGGAGAGGAACACTGAGATATCACTGAGCCACATGGTTCAGGCTCAGTCACTGCGGTCTCAGCCGTAAGCAGTGGGGAATTCCAGCCAGGCTCAGAAGGATGGAGGAGGCCTGGGAGAGGATGAATGGGAGCCAGCCAGATGCCAGTATTATCAGCCTTTATTGTTTCCTGCACACAGTGTTCAGCATGGTGGGACCATGCCCCTTGTTTGAAAAACATTGAGAGATAAGTTGACATCAATCCCCAACTTTCCACTCGGGGAAACTGAGGCTCAGAGGTTGACTAGGCACACAGCTCATTGGAGGTGAACCTGCACTTCGTACTCTGGGTTTCTGGCTTCTGGGTTTCTGGCTTATGCAACACCTTTCCTCGGCTTGCTTTAAGGGGGCTTAACACATATTTGTTCCAGTATCTGTTGCTGTGTGACAAGCCACCCTGGTGGCAGAAAACAGCAGTAATTCTCTTGGTATCAGCTGCCATGGTTCCTGGGGTGGTTTGGGCTTGGCGCGCGGTTTGCACTGGGGCCTGCAGGTGGTTGCCGTCATATGGTACCTGGGCTGGAGCCTCAGCTGGGCTGTCTGCAGGAGCACCCGTGTGTGGTCCCCCTTGGCTTGCTCAGAACTTGGCAGGTGGACTTGAGGAGCAGGTGTGAGCTACAGAGAGGGAGTGGAGCTCCAGTACATTTATGGCCTGAACTCAGGAGTCACAGAACCTCGCTTCTTCCATCTCCACTGCTAGATGCAAAGCTCTAAGTCCACGGAGAGCAAATGGAGACTCCGCCTTCCTCTGCGAGTTTTGTCAAGGTCCTGTTATAGGGAAGAAGCTGCTTTGGTCCGTTTGGGAAATATAATGTCCCACGTAGCCTTTGCTAAGACTTGTTTTCCTTCTAGAGCTAACACTTGTGTGTCAAACAAGCATTTCAATCAGCATAGATATTTCTCTCTAGACTTGCCACTGATATCAGCTGTTATCTCAGTGAGACATCCGGGCATAAAAAAAAATAAAAGTGTGCATTTTGAGCAGAACAAACCAACTGAAAATATGACCCTCTTTGTCCCAAGCGAAGCATAAATGCTTCAGCCTAATGCCAGGGATGGCGGGTAATTTGTAGTATAACCGCACTCCATTTGGCATTTTCTGGTTCACAGAGGGATATGGTTCCCCCATGATTACCATATTGTGGTGGGCAGGGTTAGGGCCAGACCTTCCTTAATGAACTAAGCATGCTTACTGTTTGTAATGTTTTAGTATTTTATCTAGCATAAAGCAATCACTTTTTAATATATCAAACACATAAAAGGAATGAAGAGTAACAGTACAAAGAGCATCAGGGTATCAGCAACAACAAGAACCAGATCATCGCCATTAACTCTGTAGTCACCTACGTCTTCCCTCCTCTGCCCACTTTGAGGGGACCGTTATCTTGACTTCTGTGTTGGTTGCAACACTCATTTTCTTTATAGTTTGGCACATGTTTGCCTCCTTTGTCACGTTTTGTTTAGTTTTTCTTGTTTCAGAACAGTTTTGTACTGGAATAATCCCGTAGTCTTTCACCCACTGCTGTGCTCCTGAGGTTGCTGTCTGCTGCTGTGCACGGCTGGACTTAAGTCGCATTCGCTGTTAGGCAGTATTCACCCATTCAAGGTAGTGAGCAACAACAGTCTGCTGCTTGGTGGACAGTTCCTTTTTCATTTTTTAAATCTGCAACAATGCTGATATTAGCATTCTCGTGCATGGCCCAGGGTGTGCATGGGCAGACATTCTCCCAGGGCTTAGACCCAGGAGTGAAATTGCCCTTGATTAGAAATGCCAGGTTGTGTTCCACAGTGATTGCTCTGCTGACGCCGTCCCACCAGTATATGAACGCTCTGGTTATTTCCCATCCTGCCAGCACTTTTTTCCTGTGGATTTTAAAAACTTTATAGCCAACCACATGTGGGTTAAATAGTCTTATTGTGGTTTTCTTTGGCATTTACGAACATCTCTTCTTTTACGCATTGGTCATTCTGGTTTTCTCATTCATTAAATTCCTGTTCAAGTCTTCTGTTGATTTTTGTATTGAAGTGTCTATTTCTTAGTCATTTGTGGGAGTATTTTTCTGGATCCTGCCCTTTGTTCTGGTAGGTGCTCCAGACACCCTCTCCCAGTGGGTAGACTGCTGCTTTCTCCTCTCTCTGTGGTGTGTTCTAGTGCATAGAAATTAAGTTAGTACTGCCCAATTTTTTATACTTTTCCTATTGTTTCCACTTTTGGACCTTACAAATGTTTTCACTGCCTTGAGGTCATAAATATATTGTTACAGTTGCTTCTGACTGCTTCTGTACTGTCTTCCTTGATGTTTACGAGTCCAGTACACCTGGATTGACCACTGTATACCAAGGACACACACACGTTGTCCTGCGGATGTGAACTTTGTATCATTGGGCTTTGCCTCTTATTTTAGTCATTCTTATGCTTTAAATTTTGATAATTAAGAATTCTAATGTTGAAGTTCCAATATTTCTAATAATGTAGCTACATCGGCTCTCCTAGTGGGTGGCTGTGTAACTGGACAATCAATGAGTCCATGCTGCCTGTCACTACTTGAGCCAATTAAGCAGAGACAGGGTTGAATCATATATTAGCGTTAATCCCAAGACTTCCCATAGTATGGGAGAGTAGCAGGTGATCCACAAAACTCTGCTCTGCAGCTCCCCATAGATAGCTGCTTATATAAGGTAAGACATAGATTGTACAGGGAAATATGGATTATAGGTATGAGGGAGTAGAGATTACAGGCAGGGGAAGTAGGAGACTGGGGTGGGACTCCATTGTTTGGGCAAAAGGTTGTTAATTTTTTCCTGAGAATGGATAACAGCATTTCAAGGTTGACTCCAGGTCCAAGGTTGACCCCCAGGTCCAAGGTTGACCCCCAGGTCCAAGGTTGACTCCAGGTCCAAGGTTGACTCCGAGGTCCCGGGGCGTACAACTCCTAGCCAGGTCAGAATGTCCTTTGGTTAACCAACACAAGGCGATTATGGTTAACAGAGCATGGTTAATATTTCTCATAACCATAGCTAGTTCCCAATATTCAATTTTTGCCCCTAACAGCTGGGCCAGGTATATCATTTTTAAATCTTCTTGTATTCCACCTTTCTTTATCGGTTAGTCTTCGTTGACTGTTACCAGCAAATTGTGGGCATTAGTTTTCCATTGTGTTGTAATCTTTATCTTAACTGAAGCATTCAACCCACATATATTTATGATAATTCCACTCTCATTAATATTTTCTGCTTTTTATTTGTTTTAACTTTTCCATGTTTCTTTTCTGTCCCTTCTTTCTTCTGTGGATTATTTTTTTCTAATTTTATTTAATTTTTGTCCGTCAATTTTGAAGCAAGTCACTTTATTGCTAGTCTGTAGTGATTAATCTGGAAATTTTGACAGGCAACCTTAGTTATCGGAGTCTAAGCTTGATCCATGTCCCAGACAACCCAAGGAAGAAATTCTACTCCAGCTCACATGCTGCTATGTGTTTGAGCTCTCCGTTCATTCTCACAGCTTCCACGGTCATCATTGTTTTATACTGTCAATGGCTGTTTAGTCATATCCACATGTTTTCTTTTTCTTTGTCCATCATCCCCTTTTTACTTCAAAAGTTCTGTCTGGATCCACTTTCCTTCTGCCTGAAGTATATGTTTCAAAACTCCTGTGCTGAGGATCTGTGTGTGGCACAATATCTCAGCTTTTGTCTGTCTCAGAGTGTCTTAGGTGATACAGAGAATAATGTGTCACAATGATGTTTGCATAGCATTGTTTATAGTAGACAGGCAAGAGTAAAACACCTACATGTCCAAATGAAGGGCAGTGCTGTATTACCCAAGCACAACCATATGACATATTACACAATCATAAATTACCATGTTTTTAAAGACATTGTGATGGCATGGGATCATGCTCACACATTATACTAAGTAAAGAAAGGAACACAACAGATGATATGTACAATATGGTACACATACTAACAAGAACACTCAAAAAAATGAATGGGGGGAAATACAGCAAAAAAAAACGTAATATTTTCTCAGGTGTTACAGTGCTAGGCAGTTCTGATTTTTCATGTTTACAGTTTTCAGCATTTTATGAGCTTTCTGCAAAAGCAACTATAGCATTTATAAATTGAAACCAGTTATTTATTTTTAAAATTACCCATAATCAGAATGGTTTTCAGGAAGATTGGCTCATTTCCACTCGAATTCCACCCAGAGTGGTGAGTCACAGTTATCTGTCTAATGTTTGCCAATTTTATAAGTGTGCTCTAGTATTCCATTGTTATTTTTATTTACATGTTAGTATTGATGTCGAATGGTTTTTTAGGAGTGTTTATTGGCCATCTGTATCCGTATTTCTTCTTCACTAGAGTATTGTTCATTCCCTTTGCCAATTTTTTTTCCATTACTTTTTTCATGGTTTCCTATTGATTTGAAATAACTCTTTATATATTAAGAATATTGACCCTTCCCTTTTCCTTTCTAGCTAGCCTTTTAAATACCATTTATAGTAATTTGACTGTTTTTAATATGTTGTTTTAAAAATGATTCAGGTGTATATTTGTATACCTGAATAATTGTAAATTGGATAAATATCCATTCAAAGATTTTATTATACATTTTATAATAAGGCAAGAAAGAGTGAATAAAATATATGTGTAGAAGAAGGTTCAGAAAAACCTCCTTTTAAGATATAGGAAGGTATATGAAGAAGGAGAGGAGACAGATATGCAGAGTTTTTAGCTGAGAGGAGAAGAGGGGGTCATTGTCTCATAGTTGCCCCTCCCTGGATGTACAGATTCATACATCACATCTATAGAGTTAATAGGGCATCATTATACCTTTCTAAGGGCTGTGATTATTTGAGATCACTATAAGGTATACTAGAGAGGGTGGACACTGCGACAGGAAATGAAGATGAACTACAGCTCTGTGAGATAAAGATTTCTGCAGCTCATGGTAGAAATTAACCCAGTGAATCTTCCCCTGTCACTGGAGTCCTGGGCGTGGACCTGTGTCCGTTTCTCCCTCCCTATCCCCTGAGCAGCCATCACTCTGACAGTCATGAATGCCACAGGGTGACTCTTTTCTCCTTCAGGCCCGAGTTCCTCAACTTGAGCACTACCGACAGTTTGGGTGAGGTAATTTTGCCATGGGAGCTGACCTGTGCCTGGAGGGTTAAGCAGTGTCCCACACCTCTGCCCACTAGATGCTCGTGGTACCTTGACAGATGTGACAGCCACAGTGTCTCCAGGTTTTACCAAATGTCTCTTGAGGATGAAAATAGCCCCAGTTGAGAACCACTAGTCTAAGCCAAAGCTGACAAGGGCAGTGAAAGCTAGAGCTTTCCATCTAGGCTTTGGGGACCTGAAGTTGAATTGTAATTTGCAGAGGTTTGCAAATAACAATTTCATTTCATTTCATTTACTTTTGTGAGTGTCTATGGGTTTTGTTTGTTTGTTTGTTTAGCCCCTTCACCTTTTTCACACATACCCCATCTCCACTCCCCTTTAACAGCTGTCAATCTGCTCTCTGTATCTACAATTCTGTTTTGTTCATTAGACTCTGTAAGCGAGTGAAATTTTATGGTATTTGTCTTTCTCTGACTAGTTTAATGCTCCCTAGGTCTATCCATGCTGTTGCAAAGGTTAGATTTCCTTTCTTTTCTCAGCCAAGTAGTATTCCATTGTGTAAATGTACCACGGCTTTTTTATTCACTCATCTACTGATAGGCACTTGGGTTGTTTCCAGATCTTGGCTATGGTAAATAATGCTGCAGTGAACATAGGGGTTGCATATACTCTTTTGAATCAGTGTTTCAGGTTTCTTTGGATATATTCCCATAAGTGGAATTATTGGGTCATAGGTAGTTGCATTTTTAAATTTTTTTGAGGAAACTCCATGATGCTTTTCATAGTGGCTACACCAGTCTGCATTCCCACCAGCAGTGCGGGAGGGTTCTCCACATCCTTACCAGCACTTGTTTGTTGATTTATTGATGGTAGCCATTCTGGCAGGAGTGAGGATCATAACCCATTGTGGTTGTAATTTGCATCTCTGATGGTTAGTGACTTTGAGTATCTTTTCATATATCTATTGGCCATCTGTATGTTCTCTTTAGAGAAGTGTCTATTCAGGTCCTCTGCCCATTTTTTTTTTATTGATTTGGTTGTTTGTTTAGATGTGTTTTTTTTTTTGGTGTTGAGTTTTATAAATTTTTATAAATTTTGGATATTAACCCCTTAGCAGCTGTATCATTGGACAATATGTTCTTCCATTCAGTGGTTTGTCTTTTCATTTTGTTAATGGTTTTCTTTGCTGTGCGAAAACTTTTTAGTTTGATATAGCCCCATTTGTTCATTTTTTCTTTTGTTTCCTTTGCCCAAGGAGACATATCAGAAAAAATATTACTATGAGAAATGTCCAAGATTTTGCTGCCTATGTTTTCTTCTGGAGTTCAAGTATTATATTTAAGTATTTAATCCATTTAGAATTTAGTATTGTGTATGGTGTAAGAAAATAGTCTAACTTCACTTTTTGCATCTGCCCAAATTTTCTAATACTACTTATTGAATAGACTGTCTTTACCCCATTATATGTTCTTATCTCCTTTGTTGAATATCAATTGACCAACAAGGTGACATGTTTTTTTTTTTGGTATCTCTGTCCTGTTCCATTGCCAGTACCATACTTTTTTATTGTTATTATTCTCACCTGAGGATATTTTTTCCATTGCTTCTCAGAGAGAGTAGAAGGAAGGGAGGGATTGGGGGGGGGAGAAGAGAGAGAGAGAGAGAGAGAGAGAGAGAGAGAGAGAGAGAGAGAGAGAGATGTGTGAGAGACACATTGACTGATTGCCTCCTGCACGTGCCCCTACCAGGTACAGGAAGCAAACCAGCAATCAAGATACATGCCCTTGACCTGGGATCAAACCACAACCCTTGGGTGCACAGGCTGACATCCTAAACACTTAGCAACACTGGCCAGGGCAGTACCATGCTTTTTGATTAACATGGCCTTGTAGTATAGTTTGATGTCAGGTAGGTGATTCCTCCAACTTTGTTGTTCTTTCTCAAGATCACTAATGCTATTTTGGGTCTTTTGCAGTTTAATATAAAGTTTTGGAATATTTGTTCTAGTTCCTGTGAAATATGTCATTGATATTTTGGTAGGAATTGCATTCAGTTGCTATGGGTACGATGGACATTTTAATTATGTTAATTTTCCCTGTCCGTGAACACCATATATGTGAACTGCGTCCAGCATGGCCAAGGTGAACCTGAGGAGGGGTGGTAAAGGAGTAAAGAGGACAGACAAGAGAATACCATTGGGACCAGATGGATCACTGTGCCTGGATGAGGAAACAGTGACACAGACTGTAAGCCAAGTCTTTATTTTATAGTCAGATCACACAAAGCAAAACAAGGGCAAGATGTGTACAGTGTTGTTGCAAATTTCAAATCTGCTTCTTTTCTGATGTTGCCATTCTCTAAACTCTATCAAGCTATGTTTAGGCAGCACTTGCTACAACCACCCCCCCACCCGCACCCCCATAGCCCACATTCCTTAGCTACCTAGAACTGCAGGGTCGGACTCTAAGATCAAGCTTGCAGCCATAGCCTCTTGGCTATAATTGTGCTGGAAGGGCTTTGCCCTCCAAGCTGGGACTTGTATGTGGCTTTGCTACAAGTCAGTCCAAGGATTGATCCTGTCCGAATGCTGTAGCCACTCTCCACATATATGTTTCCACTTACTTGTATCTTCCTAAATTTTTTTTTCTTCAGCATCTTATAATTTTCTGAATACAGGGCTTTTATGTCCTTGGTTGAATTTTTCCCAGGAGGTGTATGTGTTTTGTTTTGTTTTTATGCAGTTGTAAATGGGATTGTTTTCTTAGTTTCCCTTTCTGATAATTCATTATTGGTGTATAAAAATGCAACTGACTTCTGGATATAACATAAATATAAGTTTCCTGCTACTTTACTAAATTTATTTATCAGTACTAGTAGTAGTATTTTGGTGGAATATCTAGGGTTCTCTATATACAATATTGTGTCATCTGCAAATGACAGTTTAACTTCCTCCTTTCCAATTTGGATACCTTAGATTAGTATTTCTTCTTCTTGTCTGGTTGCTGTGACTAGCACTTCTAGTATTCTATTGAATAAGGGTGATGAAAATGTTCGTCCCTGTCTTGTTCCCTGATCTTAAAGGAAATGCTTTTACCTTTTTTTTCATCGAGAATGATATTGACTGTGGGTTTGTCATATTTAGCCATTATTATGTTGAGGCATGTTCCTTCTCTTCCCACATGCTGAGAGTTTTCATCATAAATGGGTGCTGAGTTTTATTAAATATTTTTTCTGCATCTATTGATATGCTCATGTGATTTTTATCCTTCACTTGTTTATGTGGTGTGTCATGTTTATTGATTTTCAGCTATTTTACCAACCTTGCATCCCTGGAATAAATCCCATTTAATCATGGTGTATGATCTTTTTAATGTATTACTTGATCTGGTTTCTAATATTTTGCAAGTCTTTCAATGAACATAAACCCTTCATTTTTATACTCACTTTTATTAACACTTTATTATTTCTTTTGTTGCTTTGATATATGCAGAGCCCTCTTCATTTATATTCTAATAATTGGTACTGTTAATTGTTTTTACCTTAAGCCTTTAATCCATGTGAAACTTACATTGATGTGTGTGGTGAGGCGAGCCTTTGACTTTTTCCTATTATTTTTCTTTCTTTTAAAATAACAAAAGCAATGAGGCCATTGGTTGAATAATTCCATTATGATGTTCTGTAAGACATTCACTAAGTTATAACTTTTACAGCAGTGGTTCTCAACCTTCCTAAGGCCGCGATCCTTGCATACAGTTCCTCATGTGGTGGTGACCCCCAACCATGAAATTTTGCTACTGTTATGCATCGTGATGTAAACATCTGCATTTTCCGATGGTCTTAGGCGACCCCTGTGAAAGGGTCATTCCACCCCCAAAGGGGTCGCGACCCACAGGTTGAGAACCACTGTTTTACAGGGTCATATTCTGTATCTTGATTCTATATAAAAATTCTTACAATATTATAATGCATTTAAAATGATTAATGAAAAAAGTCCTTACATATTATTTTTATATACACACACAGGGGAGCTAGGTTTGGGGAATAATATATAGTGAAATCTAGACCCTAGTTTTCTGTTGTGACTAAAAATCATTTAAATGTTTCCCTTGGGATTTGGCTCAGAAAAGAAACAAGAATGTCATCCTCAGCCTCTTTAATTGGTCCCAGTAGCAACCTTATATTTAGCCCCTACAATATCGTAGGAGAGACAGAAACGCACTGCTGCCCACAGCTGCTAAGGACGTGTAGTCTAGTAGGGGGAGACATGGCACACTGCCTGCTCTGGTCCATGCTGGCCCTGTTTTGCTCCCACCTGGGGGAGCTGAGAGCCCAAGGGCCCTGCCTCCACACGAGGCAGGCAGCCTGAGGGCACGGGTCCCAGGCGACTCCCGTGGACTTGGGTGTGAGGCTTCTCTTCTGCTGTCCTTCAGGCTGCCGGGCAGTGGGCCAACTAGGAGAGCCGGAGGCGGGAGAGGGGGAGGGAGGGAAAGGAGGAGAATGTCCATACCCATGACTCAGGGCTGCATGGACTTGCCAGGCCAACACCAAGAGCTCCCTAGCATCCCAGACGGGCTTGGACCAGGATGGGATCAGCGCCTGTACCCCAAACCAAGCCCCTCAGCTTCCTCCTCGGTCCTCTCTCCACACGGTCCACATGGGACAACGAGCCTGTCTTTCTGACTCTTCGTTCTCTTTTGGGTTGGGTCAGGGCAGCCTCAGCTGGTGCTTGAGCCGTGTTTCTCTCGCCTGACTTTAACCCGGAGGCTGGGTGGTTGGCTCCTTTCCGGAAGTCCAGGGAAGCATGCCAGACCCGGGTGGTCAAAACTAGGCACTAATTGGTCTAAGCTGACGTATCTAATTGCTCCAAATGCTCTAATGCTGGTTCTGCTTTTGGTATGAAATGTTTTCCTCAGATTTCTACGTCTGCTCATTTTGGAAATACCATTTGGATGTGTTGCCTATTGCACTCCTCATGTGTGATGAGTCCTAAGTAAGGAGGGAGCGGGCATTCTGGGAACAGCTGGCTGCTTCACCCCAGCAGGTGCTGTGCTCTGCACGAGGCTGCGTGGCCCTCATCCAGTCGGCAGGGCCGCTGGTGATACTGCTGTGCCAGTATCCATGGGCACCGTCTCAGCTCCCAGGGAGAGCATAGCCCCCGGACCGATGGGACACACAGGCCTCGGTGAGTGGTCTGGTTTTGCTACACCAAGTCGTCTAGTTCCAGAGGGGATCTCCATCCTGATCCCTCATGTCCTCTGCCTCGTGTTCTCCCCCTTTCTGCAGCGAGCTTCTCCCCCAGATCTTTGCAGTGGGGTCTGGATCTGGTGACTTAGAAGCAGTCCTGGGGAGTGTCTGCCTCTCTCCCTGTGGCTCCCACATATCAAAGCACACAGATGGCCCGGAGAGCCTGTTAGCAGTGGGGTGAGCGCACAGGGTGGGGTGGATGCTGCCCTCTGAACGCTTAGTGTTTGTACCTGTGAGCAGCGCAGCAGCCCTCATTCCTGTCCCCCACTGAGGCCTGGCCAGGGCCGAGCGTACCCGAAGCAGGGCTTCTGAGGGCTCCTTCAGCTTCCGGTTTGGGAGAGGCTGCAGGGGAAATGTGCTCGGTAGTGACCGTGAGGACTCTGGCCGCGGGATCCTTTTCTGCTCTTTAAGAGCTGACCAATTTCTCTTCCCACGACTAGCGTGATAGAGCAGGCACCCTCCTTCACAGCTGCCTGCCGCGCCTCTTGGCAAAGGTGGAAAAATGAGTCTTTCAGAATTGGCTTTTACCCAGAGAGGCTTTTCGCATCAGCCCCCAATCTGATCATTTTGGAGGGTCACCTCCAAGTGACTCTGGCCTTCGCTCACCTGCCAGGCTTTCTTGGAGAGACCCTCCCTGCCGACAGAAAAGCACCATCAGGGAGATGGGTGAGTTCTGTCAGGGTCGCTGGGGATTCTCACAGGCTTAACAAAGGAAAACACATTAAAGCTGGTGTTTCTGACCCTCTTAGTGAGTCTGAGCTGTGGAGAGAGCTTAGGGCTCAGGGGCCTCAGAGGGCCTTCCTCCCTCTAGCTGGGCATTTTATCATGGCTGAACTAGAAAACATCGGCAGGCGAAAGAAGAGAGTCAACAACAAACATCCTTGTACATAACACATACACGAGGAACCTTTCATGGTATATTTCTCCTCTCTGCCTTCGTCTGCCCCCACGTGTCCAAACTACCGGTTTCATGTTACAACAGCCGGATCAAACCACAGGTACTTTGGTATTCTGCTTTTGTTCACTTATAAGCATTTTGTATGTCATCATGTCTTCGTTATACTTTTTAATAGCTTCTCGGTTTTCTAACATACTTGTGAACCATAATTTAATCCCCAGTATTGGACATTTGCCTCTAGGTTTGTTTTTTAGTGTTCTAAGCATTCTGGTTGTGTATAATAGTACAGCTAAATCTTTGCAGCCATCTGTGCTTGGTTGACTTAAGCCTGTACGTATAAGATCTACTAAAGAGTCATAATTTTCAGTGTGTGTTCCTCATCCTGAGACAGAATCCCAATGAAAAGCAGCTCCGGGGCCTTAGTGCCCTGTCCCTCAGTATGGGGCTCACTGTGGTGGGGCCTCCTGGCTAAGAGTCCCCGGTCCGGAGTCAGACAGCCTTGGTGCAAACCCCATTACTTAATATTTTGCTGAATTTGAGTAGTTGACATCTTCTCTAAGCCTCAGTCTCCACAGCTATAAAATGGGAATAATAAGAGCATCTGCCTCAGAGTTGTGATAGTTTACAAATCTATCACTTGGAATCACCCCTGTACATATGTGTGTGCATGTGGTGGGGGGTATGGAGTATGTATGTGGGGTGTGGAGTGCGGGTGTGATGTGTGAGGGGGAAGGAGGGATATGGTGTGTGTGTGTGTGTGTGTGTGTGTGTGTGTGTGTGTGTATGGGTTGTGTGTATGTTTGGGAGAGAGTTAGTGAAGAGAATAAAAATGTATTGGGTACCTGAGATCAGCATGACTTTTGGATGCCCAAGACATCCCTTCCCCAGCTGCTCTTCATATTCCGGTGAATGGAGAATTTTCTAGCAATGAGGATGCCTTTCCAAGTGGTGGGAATGCAGGGCAGACCGGGCTGTGGCTGGGACCCGAACATATCTCCCAGCTCTGCCATCTTAGCTTGACCTAGACATTGGCTGTGACTCCCTCCCTCCGGGTGCACCTTCTGGGGATGGGCGTCAATGACTCTCCCTACCTCAGAGGGCGCTGGTGTGACAGTTCAGTGCGATCCTGCCTATGTGCACAGCACCTGTCGGATAATAAGCACTTCACCTCCCCAGCTTCAGTTTCCACATCAGTAAGATGGAAATAACCATGACTGACAAGTTATCACCAGGACTAAGTGGAGACCAAAAGCTAGTAGGATGCTTGGCAACAGCAGGCACTTGGTATTTGGGCAGCTCTTGGGACATAGTGTGAACACTGGCATTCGTACTGATGACGTAACGTGGGCTGCTCTGCGCTGGTGCTGCCTGTCTCTCATCGTCCACAGCTGGACCGTCAAGCACCGCGCTAGAGGGCCCTGTGGATGCCACGCTGGCAGACGAATGGGCCACCCCTTCGGTGGTCTGCAGATGGGAAAGTGGCCAGCTCGGGACCCTGCCCTGCTGTCTAGAAGGCCCAAAGTCCATGGCATTGGCTTGTAGGGTTGCCATGGTGTGGTGATACATTTCAGTCCATTTCTTGCTGATGAAACATGAGAGGGGCTGAGGCAACAGGTCCTAGTGGAGAATGGAGTGGCATCAGGCATCAGGGATGCTCTAGGTCAGTGGTTGGCAAACTCTCTAGTCAACAGAGCCAAATATCAACAGTACAACGACTGAAATTTCTTTTGAGAGCCAAATTTTTTAAACTTAAACTTCTTCTAATGCCACTTCTTCAAAAACAGACTCGCCCAGGCTGTGGTATTTTGTGGAAGAGCCACACTCAAGGGGCCAAAGAGCCTCATGTGGCTCGCGAGCTGGTTTGCCGACCACAGCTCTAGTGCCTTGTTTTTGAGCACAAGGTAGATCTAGAATTCTCTCTCTAGGTCCAAGGAGAAAATCATGCTGGGAAAATGCATGAAGAGGAGTCGCAGTGGAACTGAGTTTGAAATGACGAGGTTAAACCATCAATTCAATCGCAGGGCATGTTATGGGCTGTAATTCTTTAAGGTCCCCAGAGATACCTCAATACCACTTACAATTAGACCTGTTCATATTCTGCTTAGCTCACCCCATGCTCCACGCTGTAAACCATTATTTTCCATTCATATCCGAGTTCAACTGTTCTCACATACCAGTAACTCTGAATTCCTTTCAGAATGACTCTGCTGCACTGAAGTTTCCTGTGAAGGCACCTTTGTTTTCTTCAATGCTCTGAAGTGTGAAGTCTAAATAATTTGCTAAATGCATCGTGTTAACATATGCATAAGCCAGCCACCTCCAGTCGACACCTCCTACCTGCACTATTGGCTGAATGCTTTCAGAAAAGGAAGCTTAATTTTCTGTAAGCAGCATTCCATGGTTTCCAAATAAGCTCATGGAGACGGAGATAAACTAAATTGCTTATTGGTAACCATCCAGACAGCAACCAGCAGCCAGTGCTCAGAGGAGCCAGGTGTGTGGAATCCCTCTAGCATCACAATGTGCAAAGGAACAGGAAATGAGACCTTACGTGGTGGCTGGCTCAGGCCTGAGGAGTTGGCAGGAGGCTGGAGCCAAACTGTAAGCCTCGGGCCTGGTTCCACCGGAGCCTGAACCCAGAGCTCCAGGTTTCCTGGTGATGCCTTCCCTGTGGGGTGTGGGGACTCAGCATGATGTCTGGTGTGGGAGAATTAGGTCTTCCTTCCCATAAGTGAGGAATAGGGATTGGAATCCTTTGGTACTGGGGTTAAATGCCACACTTGGCATTGAAATGTATTTAAATTGGAGGTCAGAGTGGGCTAGGTCCCCAACCTGCCTAGGTGTTCTCAGATGTGAAGTGCAGGCAGAGGCTCACTCTCCAGGGGCTTCCCCAGACACGGTGTGTCTCTGTAATCAGCATCATGGGATCTGCACCCTGCATTCCTCCCACTGGCAGTTGTTTGTCTCAGGGCTGGTCATAACTCTCCCTTCATCCCCAAAGGCACATGGGCCACTCACTCCCTTACCTGATCTATCATGTTCATTCTTGGTGCTTTTATTATGTTTTAATTTAGTTCAAAGTATTCATATTATTTTATGTGTGTCTCTGCAACACACATCAATGCCTACTTTCAATAGACACTCTGCAGGAACTGGGGGCAGGTGCAGGTGTGACCACTGTGGGAACCACGGGCAGGTGTGACTGCTGTGGGAACTGGGGGCAGTTGCAGGTATGACCTCTGTGGGAACTGTGACAGGTACAGTTGTGACCTCTGTGAGAACTGTGACAGGTGCAGGTGTGACCTCTGTGGGAACTGGGGAGGGGCAGGTGTGGCTGCTATGGGAACTGGGTTAGGTGCAGGTGTGACCACTGTGGGAACTGGGGGCAGGGGAAGGTGTGACTGCTGTAGGAACTGAATCAGGTACAGGTGTGACCTCTGTGGGAACTGGGCAAGTGCAGGTGTGACCTCTGTGGGAACTGGGTCAGATGCATAGGTGACCACTGCAGAGTACTGTTACACTGGCTCTCATGGGCAACAGGTTGTGGGTGACACAACATGGAAATGGGAAGAGGGACTGCAAATGGAGAGCCCTGGGACTCCCCAGGAGAGGCGTTCAAATCCCCTTAGGCAGTTGGTGAGAGGACCCCACAGATGAACGCAGTTAACAGAGCCTTAGCTCTCCAGGAAAGAGCATTCTGGAAGATCAGATGGCTCAGGTCTTCATTGTTAAAATTCCACCCACTCTGTGCAGGGGCCGCATTCCCCTTTTACAAATGAGAAGAAGAGTTTGAGCACCAGGCCCAGGCTGCACCTCAATCGTCTCTGTGCCCCCCAGGTCTGCCTCCAGGAGAGCTGGACCTGGTTAGACCTGCCCTGGCACAGGCAGCACTGAGAACAGCACTGGACCGTGTTGTTTTAAAAATCCCAGTTTAGGGCTACTTTTCCCCTTTGGGTTGGAAAGCAAAATGTTAGCATGTGGCATGAGACTGATGGAGTGGTGCAAACTGTTTTGAGTTACACAGCTAATGGGTTTCTGTGGTCTTATTCCTGGAGCTTTCCCTTCCGTGGGGATAACACCTTGTACAGCATCATTCCCTCCACAAACCTCAACTGCCACCTGTGGTGTTTTGGCCTCGAGTCCAGTGCATTCAGGGAGTAGGTGGTTCAGTGGGAAGACAGATAAGGACACACTTAAATTTTTCAAGAGCTGCACACCCATATTGCAACCATAAGTATTAAAAAATAACCACAGGCATTCTTCCCCATTCATATCCACCACTGTTCAGCTCCCATCTCCAGCAAAACAGAAGCATTATTATCAGTTTTCTATATATCTTTGAAGAAGTTCTTGATGCACATAAAAGTAAATACAGCCCTGGTCAGTGCGTTGTGAACCTACTGAAGGGTCACCAGTTGGATTCCCAGTCAAGGACATGTACTTAAGTTGCAGATTTGCTCCCCTTGCCCCATTGCAGCCAGTGCAGGAGGCAACCAGTCGATGTGTCTCTCATATCAATGTTTCTCTCTCTCTCCCTCTCCCTCTCTTACATTCTCTCTGAAAAACAATGGAAAAAAATATCCCAGGTGTGGGTTAACAACAACAATAAAGTAAATACCAATACAGACTCTTGTCTTCCAAGCCCCCGTTAACACAGAGCAGCATATGTTACATACTGTTCAGCACTCTGCTTTTTTTACTTAATATGTCTTAGAGATCCTTGTGTATCATAGACATAGCTGTAGAGTTTTCCATTGTGTGGATGTGCTATCACTGATTTAACCATGGACATCTGAATTATTGACAGCCATCTGCCATTTCAAATAATAGATTTATGAATGTTACTTCAAAGGTGTGTGTTTGTAGATTCTAGTCACAAAGTATAGTTGTGGGACCAAAACAATCTTTCTGAATCACTTTGCCATTGTTATGTCTCCTACAGTCTACATGGAGGAGATTTTTCTCTGTGACTCCATCTGAAAGTGAAATCTTACTCTCTTAAGAGTTGAATTTTAACCCATTTACATTTATTGATATAAAAAATTATGTTTGGTCCTATCAGCTCTATTATTTTTCTTGTTTTTATTTTTCCCCACTGTGTGTTCTGTTTCTTTGTGTTGGGGGAGTGTGTGTGTGTGTGTGTGTGTGTGTGTAATCATATTGAGGGGATGTTATCACTTAAAACGGTGCTAAAATGATTCTTCTCTTTCCTTCCCTTTTCCCCCCTCCCTTTCTTCTATCATTTAATAATAGCTGATATAATTACTATCTTAGGTTTACCTTTGTACTATAAAATATATTAATTCTTCTATATTTGATTTGCCATCTTTTGATGTTTTTATCTAACCCTGAAGTTAATATATACATGCAAATTTGCCATAATTACATCTTCTTCTCTTCTTCCATGTTTTGGGGTGGGTGTGGGTTGTGTTATTTCTTCCTTTTTAGAGTATTTGGTATTTGCCTTCTCATCTATCACCTTAATTGCCACCTTAGTTCATTTTTAAGTAAATGCATTTCCCAAATCATCTCCATAATTGGCTACTGTGAATCCTCTAGTAGTTCCTCTAAAGGGCTCATGGGAACAATAGTCTTCGAGTCCATGTGTGTGTTCAAACTGGATTTCTGTATTACTTATTTTTATTTATGAACTAGAGGCCCAGTGCATGAATTCATGCACCAGTGGGGTCCCTCGCCCTGGTCTGAAGGATCAGGCTGAAATCGGCTCTCTGACATCCCCTGAAGGGTCCCAGATTGCAAGAGGGTGCAGGCCAGGCTGAGGAACCCCACCAGTGCACATTTGGGGTCTGGAAGATATGCAGGAGGTTGGCCAGCAGGGAAGAGACTGCAGGAGGACTCCTGGACATGTCTGGCCATCATACTCAGTCTTAATCAGCTGGATTCCAGCAGCAAGCTAACCTACAGGTCAGAGTGTCTACCCCCTGCTGGTCAGTGCATGTCATAGCAAGCGGTTGAGCTGCCTTTGCATATCATTAGCATATAACACTTTGATTGGTTGAATGGTCGACCCATCTACTGGTCATTTAGCATATTAGGCTTTTATTATATAGGATTCTTGAGTATCTTAGAGATATTGCTCTACTGGGTTCTGGTTTTGAATATTGCTGTTTTGAAATCAGAGGGCAGCCTTATTTTTTCTCTCATTAGTTATGTGGATATCTTCTCTGTTACTCTTATGAATATTTTGTTATTTTTAAAATCCAGTAACTTCATTAGGGTGGATCTTGGTTTGGCCCATTCCTGGCTAATGCTCACCTCCTCTGCTGCATCAGGGGTGGTTTATGCCTTATATTTTAGGTGCATGTCCTGTTCACTTGTTTCCTTTGCTTCTTCAGAGGCTGTAGTTTTGCACATGCGGCATCCCTGGGCCTTTCTCTGGCCCTCATTTATTCTCCAGCCCTTCATAGTCCCTTCATTTCCTCTTCATGTTGTTCACCCTTCTCGCTTCTGCCATCCTTCTGTTTTGCTGAGTTTTCACAGTGTCTGTCCACTCTTGTGCTTTTTCTAATTTGGCTTCATATTAATGATGATTTTAGTGTGTGTGTGTGTGTGTGTGTGTGTGTTTGTGCATGTGTGTTTTACTTCTTTCCTGGGTTCTAAATGCTCATAGGCCATCTCCTCTAGTGTCTCCTCACCTCTTCTCTGAGTTCTTATATATTATTACTGTCTTTCTTCAAAGGTGGCTGTTTCATGCTGCTATACTTGGTCCACATTTCCACCTTTTCCATTTTTTCTGCTGAGTGTTCCATGGTAAAACACACATGCAGTAATATTGGAAGAAGTTAGACTTTACTGGCCCATCTATTCAAAAGGGAGTTCTGTGGGTGAAAGGGAGGGACTGTCCATCTTTGCAGACTGCATAGTCCGAAAACGCTCTGCTCCCAGCGCCATCAGTGGCAGGGGGCTTCATGCTGAAATGTTCCCCCCTGTTGACCATCTTTTCTGTTTCTCTGAGAAAGATCAGGCCTAAGAGGGTGGCTCTTTAGAATCGGTCTTGGCATGGACCATTCTAGTTTATTTTTCCTGGCTAGCGCTGTGCCTTCTCAATCTGTCGATTCAACTGTCAAATATAGCCGTGCTTCTAGAAATAGAAATAATACTAGCTACTGTTTCATCAGGCCAAATGGGTTTCCCACATTAGCCTGCTCAGCCCTGCCTCAGTTCTCTTGCTTCAGTGAGAATTTTGGAGTGAGCCTCTTGCCACAGAAAGAAGGAATGTTGGCTTTTTTCAAGACTCACTGCCTAGGCTGAGGCATGCTTTCTGGCCAGTGCCCTGTCCTTCCTCCCAGATCCATCCCTCAGTTCTTGTGAACAGGAAATGTTGCTGTCACTCCAGGAGGAGCCCCTCGCCTTGTGACAAAGGTCAGAAAGTCTTATTGTTTATGTATTTGAACAACACACTGGAAGCCACCTACCTGGACGTTTATTCCAACCTGGTGGCTCCTGGTATATTGTTCAAAGACATCTCTCCTCTAAAGGTCTGACTGAAAATGGAAGTGTGGTGGTGTTCCTCTTTACACCAATGATTATCTAGGATATGTAGATGGGGAAGATGGAAATTGCTGGTTGTGTTATGTTGCGCTGTTAGAGACTTGATGTCTGCGTAGGCAATTTTGATCAAATATAGTCATGTTTCTAGAAATAGAAATAGTAATCGCTATTGTCTCATCTTTATGCTGGTCACAATATTCTCTCTGAGCCCAGAGAATATCCCTTACAGCTTGGATGCCATCTTGTTTTCATGCTGAGTTACTGTACCCATCCATGCTCGAAGGCTTCCAGGCTAGAGACAGATTTCAAGAGAACTGTCTTTGAACAATACACTAGAAGCCAACTGGATGGAGGTGCATGGTCTGAAAGGTGAGGGGGGCAGTGAGTCAGACACGGCACCTGGCAGCACATGGAGTAGCTTGAGGTACCCTCATGGTTTCTGAAGGCAGTGCTTCCTCAAATCCTGCTTTATTTGTGCTGATCTTCCATCAGTTTACCCTGCCTCCTCCTGGGAGCCTTCCTTGACTATCAGCCATTTGAGCTCCTACATAACAAAAGCATGAAAGTGAAAAGCCAGCTCGGCTACATCTGCTCCAGGCAGCTCCAGGACCATTCTGTTCTGGCCTTAGTTTCACCTGGGGATTTTCAATTCCAGCTCCAAAGTCATTCTCTCCAGCACCCCTGGAGGTACTTCCCAGCCTTTGTCACAAGGAGCCTGTGGTGCACTTAGCCTTCCAATCAGTCCCTACAACTGTGTCACTATCCACTCCACACCAGGGGAGAGAGAGGTTGGGGGAGGAACTGAGAGAAGCTCTTGGTTCCCTGTTCTGGTGTAGCCCTACTCCTGGTTCCCCACCGAACCTGTGAATGAAAGTGTGGATCTCCTCCTCTCCCCCCCAAGTTAAAGAGGCATCTCAGGTTCCATTGTCCTATGCCATCAGGATCAGACCTCAAATCCCAAACTTGGCATCCATGGTCCTCCACCAATCCATTGTGGCCTCAGTCCCATTAAATAATATAAGTTAATTTCATGTTTAAGGGTATAAACATGCATGTACTGGTGTGTTAGGTATTGAAAAGCATAGAAACTTAAATTACCTTTAATAATGCTCAGACTTGGACACTGAAAATGAGTAGATTAAACCGGACATAAATTGCCAATTAGGAATGGAGATTCATCTTATATGTACCCTGAAAAGACTTTCTTGTCACTATAAACTCTTGCAGATATCAGTACTACCAAGTCAGATGGTCCTTAGAGCATCTATACACATTATATAATAACTAGAGGCCTGGTGCATGAAATTTGTGCATGGGGGGAGGAGGTCCCCTCAACACAGCCTGCACTCTCTCCAATCTGTAACCCCTCAGGGAATGCCCGACTGCCAGTTTCAGCCCTATCCAAAGAATTGGGCTGAAACCGGCAGTTGGACATCCCTCTCACAGTCTGGAACTGCTGGCTCCTAACTGCTCACCTGCTTGCCTGAGAGCCCCTAACTCCCCCCTTCCCCATCAACCTGAGCACCCCTAACTGCCTCTGCCTGCCAGCCTGATCACCCCTAACTGCCCCCCACCATAAACCTGACCACCCCTAACCTGCCTCTGCCTGCCAGACTGATCACCCCTAACTGCCCCTCCCCACTGGTCTGGTTGTCCCCAACTGCCCCCACTGCTAGCCAGATCACCCCTTAGTGCCCTTCCCTGCTGGTTTGGTTGCCCCCAACTGCCCCTCTCTGCCAGCCTGGTTGCCCCCAATTGTCCCCCCTGCTGACCTGGTTATCCCTCACTGCCCCCCTCCATCTGCCAGCCTTGTTACCCCATGCAGCCAGCTATTCAGTTGTTACTGTGAGTGCTTTGTGACCAATTTGCATATTACCCTTTTATTAGTATAGATGTTTAATACATTGGAATATCTTTAAGAAAATATACAGATTTATATACACATTGCTATTTGGTCTTTATATATGTTTATGATTTAGAAGTAAATCTAATCATGCCAAAGCGTGTTTATTTTGAGCAGAGCTGATCTTAAGCATAAATCAGCCTTT
>PVJN01024923.1:0-30594 GCA_004026805.1 Lasiurus borealis
GCTGGATAGAGTATTCTTGGTTGTAGGTTCTTGCTATTCATCACATTGAATATTTCTTGCCACTCCCATCTGGCCTGCATCGTTTCTGTTGAGAAATCAGCTGACAGTCGTATGGGTGCTCCCTTGTAGGTAATGAACTGTTTTTCTCTTGCTGCTTTTAATATTCTCTCTTTGTCTTTTGCTCTTGGTATTTTAATTACGATGTGTCTTGGTGTAGTCCTCTTTGGATTCCTTTTATATGGGGTTCTGTGTGCTTCCTGGTCTTGTAAGTCTATTTCTTTTACCAGATGTGGGAAGTTTTCAGTCATTATTTCTTTAAATAGGTTTTCAGTATCTTGCTCTCTCTCTTCCTCTGGCACCCCCACAATTCTGTTGTTGGTACGCTTGAAGCTGTCCCAGAGGCTTCTTACATTATCTTCACATTTTTGGATTCTTTTCTCTTCTTGCTTTTCCAGTTGAGTGTTTTCTGCTTCTTTATATTTCAAATTTTTGACTTAATTCTTGCCTTCCTCTAGTCTGCTGTTAGATCTCTGTATAGTATTTTTTTTTCTGTATAGTATTTTTTATTTCAGTCAGTGTATGTTTAATTTCTAGTTGGTCCTTTTCCATCTCTAGTTGGATCTTTTTCATCTCTAGTTGGTTCTTTTTCATCTCCTCTTGGCTCTCGCTAACTTTATCCAACTTTTCTAGGATATTCTTGAAAAACCTTATAAGCGTGGTTTTGAACTCTATATCCAGTCATTTGTTTTCCTCCATTTCTTTTGTTTGTGATCCCTTCCCTGGTCTCGGCATTTTCACTATGCTGGGAGAACTTCTGTGTTGGATTCAGCCTTATAATACCAGACTTGCAAAACCGTAAAAGCCTCTCTGTTGAGCTTGGGATGGGTGGAGTCTCAGGGCTTAAAGGACCGCCCTGCCTTCCAGTCAGCCCTGTCATCCACGGCCCCTGAGTGTCAGGTGACTGGGTAATCGCTGGAGCGGTCCCTGTGTGTGTGCGCACACGTGCACTCTCTCTCAGTGCCTCTAGACTGCTGCTCCTCTGGCTCCCCTGCACTCCGGAACCATATGAGTCTGGGTCCCCAGAGTGTCGCCAGAAACTGGGGTTTAGTGGAGTTAGAAGTGACACAGTTTGGAGGGTCTGTCTCCTGCCCACCCATGAAAGCCAGCGACAGAATCAGCAGTCGGTTCTCTGCGCGCAGTGCCGTGCACGCCACCAGACCTCTGATCTTTTGCAGCTCCCCTAAATTTCCATGCACTTCTCCCTTTTCACAGTCCAAACTACCCTAGTATGAGTTTCGGCTGGATCTGGGGTTTAGTGTTGTAGGATAAGGGGTTCAATGCCATTGGGAATCTCCGTTTTCCTCCCGCCAGAGAAAGCCAGCCAGGTTCTCTGGCACCCGCTTTCTGCATGCACGCGTCTCTGTACCTCAGCTTTTTGCAGCTCCTCTGAGTCTCTGTAAGCCCCTCTCTTTCTTTCTATCTGTAGAACTTACACTCAGCCAGCTTTCCTGTGGTTCTGGATGACGTCTGTTCTGTCTTTTAGTTGTAGTTTTGAAATTGTTGTGTGAGGCAGCAGTGTAGGTGTTTACCTATGCCGCCATCTTGGATTCTCCCCTGGAATATTTTTAAAAAAATGTTTTATTGATTTTTAGAGAGGTAGGGAGAGGGAGAGATTGGCTATCTGCTGCATGTTCCCTCCTGGAGACTGAGCCTACAACTCAGGCATGTGCCCTGACCGGAATCAAACCTAGCGATTCATGGAGATGATACTCAACCAACAGAGCCACACACGCCAGGGCTTTTTTTTAAAAACGTTTATAAAAGCTATCATATTAAACATCTTATAGCTAAAACCCTTGAGCACATCCATAATTATTTCCTTAAGATAAATTTTGAGAAGTAGAATTGTTAGGTTAAATGTTTATGCATTTTAATGAGTCTGATAAAACTATTCTGGGTAGGAAACTTACAATATTTGTCAGTTTACATTTTCCCTAATGAGGGAAAATGACCTTTTATCTAATTTTCAACAAAGTTGTTTATTAGCCTAAAAAAATAAATCTTACTATCATGGGATACATTATTTGTATTTCTGGAATCCTTTACCATTGACCTTTTATTTTTGGCAGCTGTTTGAAAGTTGTTTCCAATTTCTTTGCAGGTGAATTTTCAAAATTACCACAATTGGAGGCATTATAAATGTCCTTTTATTATTAAGTTTAAGAATGTGAGATCCTCTCATCCATATAAAATAAGTCCTGTTCACAAGAATTCAACATCCTGCCTAAGTTAATCAGTTTCTGTAAGATATTAATAATTCATCCCAAAGACTTACCCTTACATTTCACTTATTGCAGTGAAATCTCACCAGCAAGCTGTTTTACTATTACAAGCTTGACTTCTTTGTTCCTACCTCTGATTTAAAAATCTTCTCTTCTCTCCTTCAAAGGTCTTTCAGATGTGAACAATTGGCACCTTCGTTTCCGCTGGGCTGGGGATGCTCCTTCAGAACTCCTGAGGAAATTCAGAAACTATGAAATATGAAATGTCCCTGCTCAGTAGGAGGGAGAGCAAGTGAGCAAGACCACCCCCTGTGCTGCCAACATGCAGACTTTGTTCAAATCTTTAAAATGTCATGTTTATATGTCATGTTTGTGAATCGCTGAGTACCGATTGATTCCTCCACCCTTGAACCCATTCTCACAATGTTTTTTAAATGAGAGAAATTTCAGAAGACAAGTTTCTTTTAATATTAGAACAAATTAAGCCTCTTAGATCCAGAGTGGATTATATTATGTGTGTTTTCCTATAAATGTTATTTAGAGAAATCCATTTGGAAATCAATCTCTGTATTTACATATTTCATTGATATATGATGATCTCTTATTAGTACTGGATGTACAAGAAATGTTTTCTGACTCTGGACTTAAATTGAAATGTGAAACTACTTGTCTAAACCCCATAGAATGAAATAAATAATTTTCCCAAAATTCATAATGGATGTATAATTCAGCTGTTTTTTTGAAAATAATATGAATATGTATTTCTACTTTAATTTCAATAATTGTAAATTTAAAAGGTTATTAATCTGAGGAAACACATTCCTACCAGATTTCTTTTGTTATATAGCAAGTGATCACTGCTGGAATGGGGCCTTATGATGGGCCAGGCTTGTGCTAAGCACATTACATATTTGTGCTAAGCACTTTTTGTAACTTAGTAGGAGACCTTTTATTCTTAAACACTTAACTACTGTCCTGAACTCAAAGTTTAAAAAGGACTATGATTTGGCCGAGACCGGTTTGGCTAGGTGGATAGAGTGTCGGCCTGTGGACTGAAAGGTCCTGGGTTTGATTCCGGTCCAGGGCATGTAGCTTGCTTGCGGGCACATTTCCAGTGTGGGATGTGCAGGAGGCGGCTGATCGATGTCTCTGTCTCATTGATGTTTCTGACTTTCTATCCCTCTCCCTTCCTCTCTGTGAAAAATCAATAAAATATATTAAAAAAAAGGACTATGCTTTGATTATACAGTTTTTCTCTTGAAATGAAAAATAAAGGGAAAACTGGACAACTTTTCTTCAATAATTTGTTTGACTCCCACTGTGTTCAGCACAATCACAATTGTATGTATGTGTAATAGCACATTTTCAAACTCATTTTGAATTTTGGCTCGACTTGATGGCAGAACAAACCAATTATAAAAAGATAATTATAGATTAAGGTCATTAGGCTTTTAAGTTAGCTCTAAATGCTGAAAATAATTAGTTTCTCTAATATTTGATATTGCATGAATAAATGAATGTGGTACTTATTTCTTGAGAACATTATTATTTTAAAATCTTTATCGTTAAAAGTATTACATATGTCTCCTTTTTTCTCCCACTGATCCTTTATAGCTCACCTCTGTCCCCCACCCCAGACCTTCACCATCCTATTGTCTGTGTTCTTGGGTTATGCATATGTTCCTATATCAGTTCTTCAGCTCTTCCCACCCACCCCTGCCTTCCCTCTGAGATTCTACAGTCTGTTGCATACATTTATTTTTCTGGATCTATTTTGTTCAACAGTTTATTTTTTCATTAGATTTCACATATGAGTGAGATCATGTGATACTTGTGTTTCTCTGACTGGCTTATTTTACTTAGCATAATACTCTCCAGGTCCATCCATGCTGTCTCAAAGGATAAGAGATCCTCCTTTGTTTTACTACTGCATAGTATTCCATGGTGTAGATGTACCACAGCATTTTTATCCACTCATCTGCTAATGGGCTCTTGGGCTGTTTCTAGATTTTAGCTATTGTAAATTGTGCTGCTATGAACATGGGGTGCATACATTCTTTCTGATTGATGTTTCAGATTTCTTAGGATATATTCCTAGAAGTGGGATCACTGGGTCAAATGACAGTTACATTCTTAGTTTTTTGAGGAAACTCCATTCTATTCTCCACAGTGGCTGTACCAGTCTGCATTCCCACCAGCAGTGCATGAGGGTTCCTTTTCTCCACATCCTCGCCAGCACTTGTCATTTGTTGATTTGTTGATTGTAGCCATTCTGACAGGTGTGAGGTGACACCTTATTGTCATTTTAACTTGCATCTCTCTGACGATCAGTGACTTTGTGCATTTTTTCATATGTCTCTTGGCCATCTGTATGCTCTCTTTGGAGAAGTGTCTATTTCAGTCCTTTGTCCATTTTTTAATTAGGTTGTTTATTTTCTTTTTGTTAAGTTGTATGATTTCCTTATATATTTTGTATATTAAACCTTTATCAGATGTATTCAAATATGTTCTCCCATACAGTGGGTTCCCTTTTCATTTTGCTGATGGCTTCTTTTGCTGTTCATTGAGAGCATTATTGTGTGAAAATATTGTACTGTCATTTGTATAGGATGTAAAAATGCTTAAGTTATGTTGATGCTCTCAAGTAGTTGATAATTTAGTGAAATAAGACAGGTATCTGAATTTTGTATAGTTTAAAAGGAGCATGTTGAATTAGTGTAAGGAATTAGAACATGCCTGGCAAAGCACTATGTGTACCTATTACTATCCATAATAATAAAAGTATAATATGCTAATTAGACTGGATGTCCTTCTGGACAAACTTCTGGATGAGGCCAGGGCTGCAAGGGAAGCCTGGGTCCCAGGTGCCTGCCAGCGGCTGGAGGAAAGCCTGGGTGCTGGGTGCCAGAGGGAAGCCAATGCCAGCAGTGGGGGAAGGAAGGCCTACACACGCATGAATTTCATGCATTGGGCCTCTAGTTCTTCCTCTGTAATTGCACCCCATGTTCATAATAATAGTAAGTCTTGTGATAATCAACAAAATTATGGCCTCCTTCCCTCCTCAATCTCTTTCCCCCAATTCTCTGTCTCAGAAGCACTGATTCTTTTGCATCTATTTCCATAGCTATGCTATACATTACACATATACATGTGTTTCTGTTCAGAGAGAGAAGAGAGAGAGAGGGAGAAAGAGATATTTATGTGAGAGCAGAACTTCAATTGGCTGCTTCCTGCACTCCCACTGACTTGTACTGAGCCTGAAATCCGGGCATGTGCCCTGACTGGGAATCGAACCATCAACTTCTTGGTACATGAATGACACCCAAGCAACTGAACCACACCAGCCAGGGCTCTGTTCTTTTCTTTATATAAATGATAGCATACTATTTACATGGCTGCATAACTTACATTTATTCAGTTAATCCTGGAGATTTTCCCATTTTTAAATATATTTTATTGATTTTTTTTTTTTTTACAGAGAAGAAGGGTGAGGGATAGAGTTAGAAACATCAATGAGAGAGAAACATTGATTAGCTGCCTCCTGCACATCCCCCACTGGGGATGCAACTGCAACCAAGGTACATGCCCCTGACCAGAATTGAAACTGGGACCTTTCAGTCCTTAGGGTGACGCTCTATCCACTGAGTCAAACTGGTTAGGGCATATTTTTCCATTTTTAGTATATGAGTGCTACTTTATTCTTTTTATCTGCTTCATGGGATTCCATTGTGTGGATAAACCAAAATTTAATTTGTCCTCTATTGATGCTTTTCAAGGTTATTTACAGCTTTCATTCCTGATCAGAAGAAACACTGTGATGAATAACTTTATACATATATTTCTTGTATGGGAAATATACCTGTAGGATAAATAACCTAGTACTGGAGTGGATCAAACAGCATTTACATAAGGTGTCCCCCCTGACATGTATACACATACTTTGAACAGTTGTGCTTATTACAATATCTTTCATTTTCAAAATTGAGCTATCAGCTGTTAAAGTGTATACATTTTGGGGGGACACCCTGTATATGTGCATTTGATTATCATGTTCTTAAACAAATAGATGCAGGTTTCAGAGATCTGGTTTGGAAAACCCTGAAAATAGTGCTCATTCATTGAGATTCTTGCCTTTACATTTTTTCACTCTAGGCCTGACTATGTTGGGTGGCTTATTTGGCATTGTACTTATGGAACAAATTCCCCAGCACTCCCCTAACCCCTGATGCCAGGTGCCCATGATATAAAGCAATAATAAAACCAGAGTCTGCTTTTTTCCCTGGTACCTTTCACAGACACAGGAAGAGAACAGGGTATGGGTTTTTTTTCCTCCCCTCCTCCCCCCCAGTGTTATGGCTTCTTGCCTTTTGGGTGTCCCGAAATGTTGAAAAACAATTCTGAAACAGTTTTGCTCTTTTACATTAAAGGGCAACTCAACAGAGCAACTTTGAAAAACCTAGGCAAAATTCACCATTTCCTAGGATCCTAAAGAGTTTCCAGTCCCCGGTGGATATATCCCAGCCTGTAAAAAATACGCCCTTTAATGAACAGATTAGAAATGCAGAAATGACGGCAGATATTGCTTGTAAAGAGAGAGCTGGATAAAGGGAAGATAAGATTGTTTTCCTGCTTGTGAATTTTCATATCCTTTCTGTGCCCAGATCTGATGGCGGTTACCAGATCAATCACAGCAGCAAGTGTGGATGACTAATGCAGTTATTGAAAGGGTCTTTAATTTCCTGGAGGCAAACACCATTACCCGCCATCTCCATATCACAGACGGAGAGATGCCAGGACTCCCGGGGAGTCAGTGATGGAAGAAATTATAAAACTGATGCAATTACTGGGAAAATGATGAAATGTGTCACGATGAAAGGCTTCAGTTCCCCTCAGTGTCAGGTTTTGTGATATGCATCCATGGGGCTGTGTCTTCCACTATTATTACTTCCCCGCTTTCTGTGTCATCTCACCCTCACTGTGGGAGAGTATTTTGCATCAGGCTGCACATTCTCATCCTCTCCCTTCCCTCCAGGCTGTTTCATTTCTTCCAGTGCTTTTGCTTTGCTGATTTCTTATATTAATTAGCTGCCAAGAGGGAAGGTTTCCGGAGGGGAATCTAGGTTAAGTGTGTGGAGAACTAGATCTTCCTTTGGTTCTAACTTACCGTGGGACTTAGGGAAAATCCAGTTTCTTCCAGGTGTGGCCAGAATTAAGAATCTCCCTTTTGTAGAACAACATAGCTCCACCCAAGACCAGGTCTGGAGTGGCCTGGTTAGGGCTGCCCACGGGAGCTGGGCCAGGGTGGGAACTGATGGGGAATGGGCCGTCAGAGGTAAAAGTGAAGGATTAGTGAAACAGGGAAAGCAGAGAAAGGGGATGTGTCTTTTTTCTCATTCTTTCTCATAACTCTTCCACTCTTGATGTTCTTCTTAAAGAAAAGGGCAGAATTAAAAAGAAGGAATTCTTACCATTTGCAGCAACCTGGTTGAAACTGGAAAGCGTTATGCTTAGTGAAATAAGCCAGTCAATGAAGGAGAAGCATCACATGATCTCACTCATTTGTGGATAATAAAGAACATTATAAACTGATGAACAAAAGGATAGATACAGAGACAGTAAAGCTTCAAACAGACTATGAAATTATAGCGGGAAGATTAAAGTTAGGTGAGGTAGATAAGAGATCAATCAAAGGACTTGTATGCATGCATATAAGCATAACCAATGACCATAGACACTGGGGGGTTTGGGTATGCCTTGGGAGGGAGGAGGGGCAATGGGGAGATATGTATAAAAAATTAATAAAAAAAATAAAAGTAGACCTAACCCTAAAAAAAAAAAAGGGCAGAGATAAAAAGGAGAGATTACAATTAAGTAGGTATATTTATACACACCAGCTCCAAAACACCTCAATGATCTATTTACATTCATCTGAGTTTGATGTCATTCTTGATAGCATCCCACCTCTGAAGACAATGGGGATTTGTCCTCAGAATAAAGTATATTAAATATACATAAGCCATGTTAAATACTTTCCAGCTTGTCAGACCATTAGGGGAAGCTCCAAAACAGAGTCTAATGATAAAAACAAAACAAAACACAAACTTAGACCTTTAACAGTTTTCAAAGCATTTGCTCACAAATTTTTTCTTTTTTAAAAATCTTTACCCAAGGGTATTTTTTCCCATTGATTTCTAGAGAGAGTGGAAGGGAGGGCGGAGGAGGAGAGAGAGAAACATTGATGTGAGAGAGACACATGGATTGGTTGCCTCTTACAGGGACCCCACCGGGACTGAGGAACCTGCCACCATGGTACTGGTACGTGTCTTTGAGCAGGAATTGAATCTGTGACCTTTTGGTCTGTGGGCCGACACTCTAACCAATGAGCAAACTGGCCAGGGCATTTTCACACAAATCTTACTTGAACCTCCCAATTAATCTAATTTGGTTGAGAATGTGTAGTTTTGTTATATTCTAAAAACGATAAAATGAAAAGCATTATATATATATTTTAAACTATTGGTTCTCAACTTTGAAACCACCTGGGGAGGATGCCTGAGTCCCATCCCGGAGGTTCTGATGTAATGGGTCTCGGTGTCCCTTCCTGTTGGGATTTGACAACTCCAGGGTAATTCTAACTTGCTTCTCAGGGCAAGGACCATGGCGGCTTCAACAAGTGGAGGTTATAGGTGAAATGGTTCATGTCTTGATGGTTCTACCCACATACGTATAGGAGACCCGAGCTCTCCCTTCTGTGAGAAGCTGTTTCTGGGGTCCCCATGACCCCAGGGGCACTCCATTTGGGCTCCCAACAGGTCTATGAACTGCAGCCAGACTCTGCCTCCTGGGCTCTCCCTGGTCTGCACCTCTAGCCCGAGGCCACTTGGGTCGCTCCCTGCAGGATGCCGAGCACCTGTGGCCAGAGAAGGCGGCCTCTGGGCCTGTGGCTTTCCTAGCCAGCAGGCTTGAATCGTTTCTCAGAGGCTGGACGCCCCCTGTGTTTTTCCTTGAGTCCACCTGGCTGCACGCACTGGCTGGGAGAAGGCACCAGCAGGAGTTTGCAGTATAGAAAGAAAAAATAGTTAATATTGACTTGGCTGATGCGGAGTTGGGGAGCTGGTGCAGGTTTCAGATTGTATGGGGCAAACATCAGAAGACAAGTAGGTTAGGGGTTCTGGGTGAGTTAGGCAGTCAGGGTTGTGCTGGGAGCTGATTGGTCTGAGTTGAGGTAAGAGTAATAAATCCTTTCTCCTGGTCTTGAGGACAGCTCTGAGGACAGGTGAGGTCTCTTCTGGCCCCTCTGTCGGGTCTCATGGGAAAGTAGCCAGGGGTTCTGTCCACCTTGGGGCTCGGAACGGAGACATAGAATGTTCTCTTTAGCCTACCAGAGGCCAGACTGTGTGACCACGAGTCAGGTGCTGGCTGCTGTCTTCTGCGGTCTGTGGGGGGAGGGGGGTTGCTGATGATCTGGGGGTAAGGCTAGGTCTCTGAGAGGGACATATACACGCATAGAGAGAGGGATATGATTTCTAGAGCTAGGGTTTAAAACCAAATGTAATCAAAGTCATAAGGATCCTAGGTTTCACAAGTGGTTGCCGATCCTGACTGCCTGGAGCACAGACTTGGCTTTCTCTCACCTTCCTTCTCTCTTACCTTGGCCTTCCCAGCTGAGGAGAAAGGAGCACCCGAGCAGACGAGTGACACAGGTTCCGCAGGTGTTTGTGGAGAGGGAGGGCAGTGTGTCTACCAGTAGCAGCTAGCTACAAATGCTCCTCAGTGCTCAGACAAAAAAAGTGTGGTCCTGAAAAGTTCACAGACAGAAGCGTATCAGTGTTGTTCCCCCAATAATGATAATAAAAGAGAAATGATGAACTGTGTGACCGTAGGCAAGTCTTTTACTTTTGCTTCTCTGAGCCCATGTCCTCTCTTGTACATTTTACCAGGAAATAAGAAACCCAGATTGTCCTGGTTTTCATTCTCTCCTGTTCTAAATTCTAGGGATCAGAGGGTGCATACATTAAGGCAAGGACGCTCCACTGGCAAACACCCAGGGTCATGTCACCTACGGTGTAATGTGTGCAGCTAAGAGGGTGGCTCTGGAGACATGCCTGCCACCAGTGTCACCTTAGGCAAGTTCATTAACTTCCCATTGCCTGTTTCCTCGTCAGTAAGATGGGACAGTAATTCCTTTGATGTAGGACACAAATATTAACTACTAGAGGCCCAGTGCACGAATTCGTGCATGAGTGGGGTCTGGCCCCAATCGGGGCAGATTGGGGCCGGTCAGAAGGAGGAGACAGCAGGAGGTTGGCTGGCTGGCCTGACCCGATTGGGGCCCTGATCAGGGCCAGGCCAGCTGGGGAGAGGGGCCATGGGTGATGGTCCAGTGGGCCCCGCCCCCAAATGGGGTAACGGGGCAATTGGGGATGGGGCTGGCTGTAGGGAGAGGCTGTGAGAGGTGGGCTGGCCGGCCCTGCCTCCAAATGGGGGTGGAGCTGGCTGGGAGAGCTGCAGGCCGATTGGGGTGGCGAGGGTCCACTGGGGCTGGGGCCGGCCATGGGAAAGGGTTGCAGGCTGATTGGGGTGGGAGAGGCTGATCTGGGACAGGGCCAGCTAGGGGGAGGGACCATGGGAGGTTGGCTGGCTGACTCTACCCCCTGATTGGGCAGGTTAGCTAGTGCTGGTCGTAGCTGG
The DNA here is from genome assembly GCA_004026805.1 of Lasiurus borealis. NCBI lineage: Eukaryota > Metazoa > Chordata > Mammalia > Chiroptera > Vespertilionidae > Lasiurus > Lasiurus borealis. The sequence goes on from PVJN01024923.1 coordinate 10,974, forward strand.
TGTCATAGTAACCAGTTGTTCCAGTTGTCACAGCGTTGGGGTCAGTGGCTTTTTATATATATTGATTAATAGTAGCAGTTGGGAAAGAAAATCAGAGAATGATTAAAACTATTTTTTCCTCCCAACATTTCCCATTTTCTAGAACAGTGCTCCAGCACCCAGGACCTTGTTACAAATGCAAACTACATACTGGGCCCCACCTTGGACCTATGGAGTCAGCGTCTGTGAGGGTAGGGCCAGGAATTTGTTGGCATCTCCCTGATTTATGCTAAAGTTGGAGCAGCACTGCTGTGGAATCTTGCTCCCTAAGTGTGGTCCAAAGCCCAGAATCATCAGCATCACCTGGAGACTTATTAGACATGCAGAGTCTCGCGCCCCACTGTGGATCTGTTAAATTATAATGCATTTTAACAAGATCCCCAGGCGTTTCCATGCACACCACATCTTGAGAAAAACTGCCCTAAATTGAAATTAAATTACTGTAAGTGAAATGACAGTAGAAATACACCTCCTCAGTCACACTTGTCCTATTTCAAGTGCTCAAAACCTCACGTGGATGGTGTAGACTGCAGAATATTCCCACCATCTTAGGAAGGTGTATTGGCGGGTGCAGATCTAGGATAATTGTTACTATTCCTATTGTTACTTTTGTAGCCATAGAGCAACTAGATGGAGCATTGGCTGGGACAAGGGTGATGAACTCTAAAGTTTAAAAGAGTCAGGCAGGTGAAGTAAATGAATGAAGTAGGTCAGTTATAAATGACCCAAGAGCACAAGCACAATGGTAAGTGGCCGGTGATATTCAACTTCCATGTTGGGCCTTCAGTAGGGAGTACTGGGGACTGTGGTAACCTGGGAAAAGCATCTTCAGACCCAGCCAATGGTTATCATGGAGAATGCTAACCCAGGCTAGGCTAGACCTATTTTTGTTTAAGAAGCTAAGAATCTTGCATGCATGCATGTAAGCATAACCAATGGACACAAGACACTGGGTGGTGAGGGCATATATGGGAGTGTGTGTGTGGGGGGCAATGGGAAGATATGTACATATGTAATACATTAATAAAAAAAATTTGATTACTACATCAAAAATTTTAAAAATGCTGTGCTGGCCAAAGAAACATTTCTGGAAGTCTGACTTGCCCTTGGTGTTGTGACCTAAAAAATCAAGCTTGCCAAGGTCAGTTGTTTGCTTCGTGTATATCTTCCTCTCGCCGTTGACGGGAACCAAACCTGCGGCTCTGTGGTGTGCAGGCTAATGCTCTAACCTCGGAGAACACTGGCCAGGATGTTCTTTCTTCTATTTCATCTTTTTCTTTCAATCTCATCTTTGCTTTCCCTTTTCTTTTTTCCCCTGTTACTTTCTCCTCTAATACTCATTTATTCAGTAAACATTTATTGAATGTCCTCTATGAGCCACAAACTGCTTAGGGACTCAGGATACAAAGATGAACTACGAGTGCCCCTCCCCTCAAAGAGCCCACAGTTCATGGGAGACTCAGATGTGAATAAAGATAATGGCACTGGCATTTCTGCCATGCTGTGGTAGAAGGATGTCCAAAAGGAGTAAGTTACCTTTGAGGGGGAGGGTCAGGGAGGTTTTCACCATGTGTAGGTATCTGAGCGGGATTTCAAAAGATGTGTAGGGTTCTTCAGGCTGAAGGGCAGGGGTAGGAGTAGGAGGGGGTATCTTTAGTGGAAGGAATAGCTTGGAGATTTGACAGCGAGTGGTGTATTTGGAAAGAAAAAGTTCTCAGTGGCGTATAAGATATATAAAGTTATTTATCAGACCTTCTATTATTTTTTAAAATATTTATTTTATTGATTTCAGAGAGGAAGGGAGAGGGAGAGAGAGAGAAACATCCATGATGAGAGAGATAATTGATGGGCACGCCCCACCCTGGGGATCACATATGGTAAAAATTCAGAGAACGAGAGAAGCCCTCTGTCTGCACCTGTTTTAACTTTTAACCCCGGGCTCCACCAGGTGCTGCTCTTCTGTTTCCTATTTGGGGATCAGTCTCTGAGAGCATCCCTCCCCCCACCTAGGGCTGCCTTCTCATGGTGCTGACAATGGTTATTCATTTGGTACAATGCCCAAACCTGCTCATGAAAGTGCATGCCCAGAGTAGATTCTTTTTAGAAAATATATTTTATTGATTTTTTACAGAGAGGAAGGGAGAGAGATAGAAAGTCAGAAACATCAATGAGCCGCCTCCTGCACGCCCCACAGTGGAGATGCGCCCGCAAGCAAGGCACATGCCCCCAACCGGAATCGAACCCGGGACCTTTCAGTCCGCAAGCCGACGCTCTATCCACTGAGCCAAACCGGTCTCGGCTTTTATTGATTTTTTACAGAGAGGAAGAGAGAGCTAGAAACATCGATGAGAGAGAAACATCGACCAGCTACCTGCTGCACACCTCCTCCTGGGGATGTGCCCACAACCAAGGTATATGCCCTTGACTGGAATCAAACCTCGGACCCTTCAGTTCGCAGGCTGATGCTCTATCTACTGAGCCAAACCAGTTAGGGCCAGAGTAGATTTTTTATATTTTTGTGTGAGTGTGTGTGAAAAGTTTTGTGCAACTGGTTTCAGAGAGAAAGCAAGAAAGTGACACAGCACTATGGGTGTTTAAGAAGGACTTGAGAGAAGGACTGTGTATGCCAGGAAGATGTCGGAGCTGCAGATGTGCATGCACAGGTGAAGCCTCAAGTACAATGGGCCAGGAAAAGCCCGTTAAACACATGCAGGGCGTGTGGCATGACATCTTCCCGTAGGCGCGGTTCCACTTCTGGGTAAAGGAGAATTTCACAATGCAGAGTTACCATGTGGAAAATGTGTAAATCTGATGGCTAGTCATTTTAGCGGAGCGATACAGCAAAACTGGCATTTTGTTCAACCAGCCTTACAAAAAGCCTTTCTTTATGAGGTGATTTCTCAGATCTTTTCTATTCTAAACGTCTATGCTCACATGAGTAGAGTTTTTCTATTATTTTAAAAAATTATCCAAAGTAGGTTTTACTTATCCTAAAAATTGATAGAAGATATGACAAGGAAATGCAAAGATTTTCCCCGCCCCCCAGTGGTATATTCACATTGTCTCCTAAAAAAGGCTCTTCAAAATCTATAATCTCGAGTCACCATTCCTCAGATTGCCACCAGATGGCAGCCTTGGGCTAATAATAGAAGAAGAGTTTGCCCCAGAGCATTTGCTAGTTGTGATGTTGCAAAAAGACTCCAGATTTGATGGTGGTTTCTTTGCCTCTGCATCTCCACAGTGTGCTCAGCTGGTGTCTTTGTCCTTCACAGACGTGGCATGAATAAGACCCAGAGGGACCTGAAGAAATCTCAACCCAGTGGAAATGTCAGGGGGAACACTTTGTAGATGACTGTCTAACCACTATACTTGGACACCTGAGACTGATGCCAAATAACATTGAGTGTAAACTGTAAAAAAGAAAAGAGACATTTTGCCCCAGCAATTCTGCAAGCTGCTCGGGCCAGCTCACTGAGGGCCATGCTGTGTGGGAAAAAAATACTTTTGTTCACAAAGGACTGTTTTTTTTTTTTTTAAAGGAACCAGAAACTTTGTGGTCAGAGGTAGAATTGATGTGGAAGCTTAAAGATATATTGTAGAAGGTCAGGAAATAGGGATTAGGAAGGTATGACAACACTGAAAATGTACTTTAATATCACGAAGTGATGTTATAATGAATTAAGTGTCGATACATGGCTGGAGAAATTAGTGGGCCAGATTTCCCAGACACGAGCGGGAGTGGGCTTCTTGAATACTGCTGAAATGAGCACTTTCTGAGTGCCCATGGGAGAACGAGAGGTGGTAGAAGGCTTTAATTGCATGGAGTTACATCCCTCAGGTTGTAAAGTCCTTTGTCCCTTAAAGCAGTCCTGTGGTTCCAGGAAGCCAAAAAGAGGGCCATTGTCCAGAGTGCCTGTCCCAGGCTGGACCTGGGAGCAGTACCTCCAGTCCAGACTCAGCCCAGGTGGGTCCCACGTGGCCCCAAGCACAGCCCCTGCACCAGGGAGCCAGCAGCCCAGTGCGCAAGGGCCAAGGGCATGCAGCCCTTTGTTCAGAAATTTAAATGCTACTCAGGTTTAGTGCACGTGCCGTGGCCACTAACTTGTTTATAAGTGTGACCAACAGACAGGCACCTTCCCATGTTACCCAGATCTTACTGGGCAGGCATCCAAACTGCCTTTGTTCAGTCCCTTCTCTCATCGATCAGCAGAGAACAGAATTGGATAGTGTTAAACTAACGAAGCTGTATACTAGTAAATGGCATGCCTGTGTTATCTGGTCTTCCTTTACTTCTTTCCTGTGAAATAATAGCCAGATTATTCTAGCGGAATCAACTAGACAGGTTGTTTTGTCGGCCTCGACATCTCTTGCATATAAAAAAAGTTGCTGCACACTGACTACCCTCTCCAGCCAATTCTGGTCTTATTTGCACAATGTCCTCCACAATGACATTTTTGGAGAATGGGCCCAGAAGGAGCCCTTACTGGACTGTACTCTCCTCCCTATTTCCAGCCTCTTTCCTGCCTCTGCCATGACTATTTTCAGTATAAATTTACTTCCTGTTCCCAGGACCTCTGCCAGTGTTTCACAGAGTGTGGTCAGTAGATACCCCTACATCTCAATCCTCCTATCTAATAAAAGAGTAATATGCAAATTAACCACACACCCACAAGCCACACCCACAATCCAATCAGGAGCAAGTATGCAAATTAACCCCAACCAAGATGGCTGCGGCCATGGAGCGAGCAGGAGGGAGGCTTGGGTTTTCCTGGCGATGGAGGAAGCCAAGCTTTCCACACATCTTGGCGGGCCCAGGCCTCCACTCAATGCAACAAAATTTCAATTATAGAAGATAAATAAATCCCAACAGAAATGGCTGCTGCCAAGGAGTGAGCTGGAGGCTTGGCTCTGTTCCAGGCTACAAAGTTTCAATTGTAGAAGATAAATAAATCCCAGATACCAGGGCCTCCGCTTGGGTCACTGAGGGGCATGGCCAACCTGCAAACCACCACAGGCCCCTCACCCAAGGGAACCCCCATCCTAATCCAGGACACTCTTCAGGGCAAATCAGTTGGCCCCCACCCATGCACCAGGTTTTTATCCTATCTAATAAAAGAGTAATATGCAGATTGACCATCACTCCAACACACAAGATGGCTGTCTCCATGTGATCAAAGATCCTGTCCCCATGTGGACATAAGATGGCCACCACAAGATGGCCAGCAGGGGAGGGCAGTTGGAAGGGACCAGGCCTGCAAGGGAGGGCAGTTGAGGGTGATCAAGCCTGTAGGGGAGGGCAATTAGGGGTGACCAGGCCTGCAGGGGAGGGCAGTTAGAGGCAAAGAGGCTGGCAGGTGAGCAGTTAGACATCAATCAGGCTGGCAGGGGAATGGTTAGGGGGTGATCAGGCTGGCAGGCAGAAGCAATTAGGGGCAATCAGGAAGACAGGCAGGTGAGCAGTTGGGAGCCAGCAGTCCCAGATTGTAGAGGCTGCAGGCTGGGCTGAGAGACACCCCACCCCATGCACAAATTTCATGCACTGGGCCTCTAGTCATTAAATAAAGTGTAGATTTCTGGACTCATCTCCTATCCATTGAATCAGAATCACCAGCAGTGAGGTCCAAGGGTCATGCTTTAAAAAATATAGATATAGCTAGATATATAGATATAGATACAGATATGTGTAGATATACATATGTATATATACATACTTATATATTATATTGAATTCAGAGAGGCAGAGAGAAATGGAAACATCAATCATGAGAGAGAATCATGAGAATCATTGATTGGCTGCCTCCTGCACACCCTTTACTGGATTGAGCCTGCAACCTGGGCATGTGACTTCACTGAGAATTGAACTCCTGGTTCATAGGTCTATGCTCAACCACTGAGCCACACCAGTTGGGCAAAAGGTGTTTTTTTTTTTTTAATATATTTTATTGGCCCAAACTGGTTTGGCTCAGTGGATAGAGCATCGGCCTGCGAACTGTAAGGTCCCAGGTTTGATTCTGGTCAAGGGCATGTATCTTGGTTGCGGGCACATCCCCAGTAATGGAATATATTTTATTGATTTTCCACAGAGAGGAAGGGAGAGGGATAGAGAGCTAGAAACATCGATGAGAGAGAGACATCGATCAGCTGCCTCTTGCACGCTCCCTACTGGGGATGTGAACCAAACCGGTTTGGCAAAAGGTTGTGTTTTAATAAGCTCTCTCAGGTGATACTTCTAATATTTGAGAATGTTTGATATAAAAAGGACCTCCCGCAGTTTTGGATCCTGGGGGATCAAGGAAGATACTTCCTCAGACAGCTTGCCAGGTAAGGAGAGAGAAGGTAAGCAACAGCAATGTCTAGAGTCAGACCATAATAGACACGCATGTTTCTCAGAATCCAAGCCAGCTACCTTCAATACCTCCCAAAGCTAATGCTGAACCATCATATTGCCAATAAAGAATGGAAAGTAAAAATGAGTTAATTGCCGTTATCATTCAGGCGGCATTTAGCTTTGCACCGTTATTTTAAAGGCTGGAGCTGGGGAAAGAAGGGTCCTGGGGGGTGGGGGGCGGGCAAATCTGATACTCTAATAGAAAGATACACTTCCTCCAAAAGTAGATATGAAGACCATAGACCCCCAGCTTGAAATTCATTACCCTCTTTCCTTTGAAATTGCTCTTACCATCCATGACACTCAGTTGTTTTAAACAAGGATTCCCCCAAGGGTCAATTTCAGCAGCAGTTTTAGGGACCAATAGCTGATGCAGCAGAAAGTCAGGAACTCAATAGGAAAGACAACTAGTCACCACATATGGTAAAAGAAACTGGCATTAATCAAAGAAACGCAAATTAAATGAAGACGAGGAGTGTTCTTACCTACTAAATTATTCAAAAAGAAGAAACAAAAAAGTCGCAAGCGGTAATACTCAACGTAGATGAGGTTTTCCGAGATCCCAGCTTTCTCGTGCATTACTGCTGGCACTGTACACGGGCGCAGCTCGTTAGCAATGCAATTTAGCGATACGTATTCAGAGCCGGGAGAGTGTCCATGTACTTTGCTTCAGTATACGTTTATTCTTAGAGATACAGACGCTCAAGAAATAATATGAAATATGGAAAAGGCTTTTATCTCAAAGATGTACAACATTATTTAACGTTAGTATTTAGAAACAAGGAAGTAGCCCAAGTGTACAACAGTTGCCTCATTAACTTGGATGCAGCTGCTGTGTAGTGTATTACAGAGCCATTACAAAGCATGATAGGAAGACAGAGGGGCAACAAAGGGGTACAAAGTAATTCGAGTGAAAAAATATAAAATATGCTATGCACTACATTATTTCCTGTGCATCTCTGTAGGTTTGAAATAGTCAACAATTTAACTTTTAATGTATATATATAGTTTAATACACAGTTACATATAGAACAGGGAGGAATATGCCACAGTGAAGATTGCGTCTCCCCTTCAACCCATTCTCTGCCCTGTCCCCAGCTGTGTTGGCTGGCTGGTTGAGTTTGGGTTAGAGGGGCAGTGAGAAGGCAGAGGGAGGAGGTGCAGGCCCTCCCTTCAGGAGTCCTCTAGCATGTGTGTCCCCTAAAGGAAGGTCACTGCTCCTCCTCAGAACTCTCTTCATCTGCGTTGAGGGGGCTGGGGGGGAAGGGGAGGACCCAGCCCCCCTTGAGGGTGGTGACACGCCCTTGTTGCTCCTTGTGGATTCTCCACAGCCTCTCCATACCTGGTAATAAGCCTACTTAGCATGGTCCTATTCTGTTTCCTGCCCAGCTACTGACAGAAATGGTTTTAAAATTGCCTTTTAAAAAATGTTTTTTTAAAAAATTATATTAAAAAAATCGTGCCTTCATATATTCTGTATTTCTGATGTTTTGGTTCTGGGGAGACTGCCCCTTCCATGGGCTAGCCAACATCTAAAGACAGAAAACAATGCACCTGCAAGGTAACTCACCTGCAAGCGTGCCTGACATCTGCAGCGAAGCAACCCGAACCCACACCTTCACCCCCTCCTTTCTGGAGCCCTTACACTCAGGACCACTAACCTCTTGCCCTAATCATCCCAAGGCCAGGTACCGGGTAGCTAGGGACAACTCCTATGCCCCATAGCCTGCTGAAATTGTTTAGACTAGCCACCCCTAACCCTGCTTTGTCTGTCTCTCCTGCTTTTTTTCTGCAGGAACCAAAATACTCTAGCCCACGTTCCCCTTCTCACTTCCTCAGCCTGCAGGCTGACCTGGGCCTGACCTGTGGTCCCTGCTTTGACCCCTGGTGTGGCATGCCCCAGCTCCCCGTGGGAATTGTAACACATGATCTTTTCAGTGGCAATCTTGGCCTGATCTGTTGGTCTCACCGTACCTGAATAACAACATACCATACAAGCACTTAAATATTTTAATCATTTTAAAAAGTGGATAGCACCCACCAGAATCGGTGGGATTGCAGACGAGACATAACTGGGAAATGTTACAGCTTGTGTGGTGGGTTTTGCTGGAAAGATGAAAATATCTTTTTATTTACCCAATAGTCAAACATTCCCTCTAATGAGAAATTCTCAAATGCTGTAGTAATAATAACAGGTAATAAAAAAGAGTCAATAAAATATTGAAATATGACTATACAGCTTAGTCAGTGAGTGACAGGCTGGATGTTCTGTAGAGACAGTCCTGAGAAAAATGGTTATTATTACCTTTTTTTTTTTTTTTAAACGAATCCTAAAATGTGGTGGGGGAAAACAAAGAATAATTTAGAAAGACATGCCACTCGAAGGTGGTGCTAATACATTGTGTTGGAAATGAATGGCGCAGGAAGCATCAACCTGCCTAAGCAGTGGTCATTTTTCAAGCCTGGATGAATGTGAACCGAAATCAAATTGTCACAAGTAGATCTGAATGATAAAGTGGCTAATTTTCATGGCAAAAGCAGCAACAGGGAAAGCTACAGATAACAGCATCTCTGAACGCCTCTGCCTGCGTTACAGAAATGTTAGTTTCTAGAATGAATCTAACCTTCAAGTTAGCCTTGCACAGGAGCTGGGACTGTGCCATGAGATACATGTAAGTGAGGCAGGAGAGTAAGAAGCAGGGAAATTCCTTGGCAAGTGGAAGTGGGAAACAGAGACAGATAGCCGAGTCAGACTGGCCCGACCCAGCACCCTGACTCACCCACCTCCTCCTGCCTTGCAAGACCATTCATTTAAGCTTTAAAACAACGAGATTATGATCAGCATCACATAATCTTAGGAACAAAGCCTGGGCTCTGTTGACTACAAGGGACAGAGATTTGGTGAAACTAGAGATAATGCGTTAAGAATGGCAGAGCAGGAAGATGGAAACAACCTTGTCCCCTGTTCAAATGAGAAGTGCCCCTTCCCAGATATGAGAGAAACCCCTATGTGTTCAAGTCACTGGAGTTGGGTTTTCCGTCATTTGCAGCTAAATGTGATCCTGACTGAAAGAGGGAAGGAGACCAGCTAGAAAACGAATGCATTTGCAGCTAAATGTGATCCTGACTGAAAGAGGGAAGGAGACCAGCTAGAAAACGAATGCAGTTATTTATAAGTGACTTGAATGGGAGCAGAAAAGGATGGGATTGGGTAGAGAGGATGGATTGAAGATGTGAATGTGGTGATGCGTATAGTGGGATTGGGGCTGTGTGGGGAATGTACTTCAGGTATCACAGAAGGCTATCTCCAGCGTGAGGTATCAGGAAACTCCCAAGGACAGCTGGAGAGTATGGGATGTGAGGGGGAAGGGAAAAGGGAAAAGTGGACGAAAGGAAGCAGAAAGGGTTGTACAGGGTCTCAAAGACTAACCTCACAATTTTCTTTTATTATTAAGAAAACACTGGGTCAATCTATGATAAAAAAACTAGTTTAAAAAATCTGTTAAGAAAATTTAAATCCCACCATCCAGACATAAAAATTACTGCTATCCTTTTAGTCATTTCTTCCCAGCCCCCATCCATTCTCTCTTTTTCTCCCATTTTTGTCACATAATTGAATTATTGAACAAAAATGTGATCATGATATAAATTGTTTTCCGAACTGTGCAACTTTTTCCACTTGGCAATGCATCGGGAAGGCCTTCCCCTGTCATTACTATCATTTTTAGTGGCTAAGTGCATAGTGTCCCATTATGTGAATATAATCTCATGGTTTAGAAGTCGAACTTTGAAAGGTTTTTATTATCTCCTATTTCACACCCCTTTTGGAAGTGGTGGGGGAACCGCTGAAGGTAATCCTGGGATGGAAGGAGAGGAAGCATTAAGCCTGGTTATCAGTTTTAATGAGATGATAGCCTGTTTAGGTTGTCATCGCCTGAAAACTTTATTTTGCAACTTTGCTGCTCATACTGAAGAACAGGATTTTTAAAACTGTTGGCTCACTGTTTAGAACAAAAGGACGACTTTTATCTTTTAGTGCAAACAGCGTTGTTTGTCACCCTGACATTGGTTGGCTCTTATCTGGCACCTTCAGCTTTTCTGTAGGTGCTCCATTCAGTCAGCTGGTCTGGGAAATGAAACAGGAAGAGTAAGGACTATCATTTGAAAGCATCTACAAAAGACGCATCCCAAAAAGAGAAGCCGCCCGCTTCCGCAGCGAGCAGGGTTCGAACCTGCGCGGGGAGACCCCATTGGATTTCAAGTCCAACGCCTTAACCACTCGGCCATCGCTGCTACAAAGGCAAAGGGAAGGCACAGACACCTTAGTATATTAATCACTCTGCGCACGCGCGCCGGGCCCAGGAGGGGGCGGGGCTTGCAGGCCGCCGCGCTCCGCTCCCCGCGGGGGCCGGGCTGAGCGCGGAAGTTGCGGGAGCTGCGCCGCGGACGCGGGAACCCTCCAGACTGCGGCGCCTTTAGTTTAAGTGAACCCTTTCCCGCAGGCGGTCTGAGCGACCCCGCGCTCCGCTCCGCAAGCCACAGCCTCGCGGGCTCCCCGCCGCTGCCCTGGCGTTTGCCCTGCCGCCTCTGGAAGAGGGGAGAGCGGCTGTGAGGCCGAGCCCCGTCCGCGTGCTGGTGCGGCCCGCGCCTCGGACCCCGCTCCCGCAGCGCTTCCCTCAGGGGCTGCGGTGTTGGCGTCGCCTTGCGCCCTCCCCTTCCGCGGCGGCTTGCTCCCCCTGCCGGGCGCCCGGCGGTGCAGCCGTTTCCCCTTCCCTCCCGGTGATCCCCTCACAGCCCGCCCCCGGGAAGAAGTCGGGGTCCGGCGTGTGGTCTGAGCCTTTTCCCGTGATGGAGGCCTGGGAGGTGGTTTCTGAAACCAAGTTCTGCACCGGGTCTGCACTCTGTCTTTACGTGCCATGAATCCCCTGCCTTGCAAAGTGCAGCTCCTGCACTGGGAGGCTTATTCGCGTTATTCTTTAAAGCTCTGGAAACGGGGCGCTCTGAACCTCCCCCGCCCCGCCCCGCCCCCGTCCCCCCCCTCGGCGAGCGGAGGCCCGGGAGGCGGCCCGCCCGCTGGCCCGCCGGCGCCAGGCGCATGCGCAGCGCACACCGCGGCACGTGGGCCCCCTCGGCAGCAGCTTCTCTCCGCTGATCAGGGACTTGGCTGCAGCCTTTACTGGTTTAAACCTCTAAGGCTGAGCGTGGGGACCTTGCCATCTTTCTCACAATGTGACATCTCATCTGGCGCTGTGATTTGCCTGCCTGCCTTCTGCCGGAGGAAGGGCTTTTCAGAATCGCACAGCAATCACTTTGGGCAGAAATGTCACAGTGCGGAAGGTTCTTCTTTTGGTGGGAGACGATGGATTTTGTCTTAACTTTCCTGCCCTTAAGGCCCACCTCGTTGGCACACAACGTGCTGGGGACATTTTCACACACGCTCACCAGATCTCTGTGCCAGGGAGGAATAGCCTCACAAGCAGCCCTCCAAGTTACAGCTGACACTGCGCTGGCAGCGTGGGCTTGGGTGGAACAGCTGCCTCTCCGTCCCCACAATTTCTCCTGGGGAGCCCTCTCCCAGGCATTGAAAGCAATGGGTCCTCTGTTGGTGTGGGACTCAAGGGGGTGGACTTCAGCGCCCAAGGTCACATTCACCAGTCAGGTGACGGTCATGAGTGCAGTTTATCCAGGACCACCATCACCAGCCAGTACAAGTTTGAGCTGAACTTGCGTTCTCCTTGGACAGCCATGGTGAGATGACTTCCAGAAATGTCTCCAGTCTGTCTGACTGAGAGCTGGAAGGATGGCAAAGCATAAGTCAAGTCCTCCTTCTCCTCCTTAACCTCCTCTCTCCTTTTTAAGAGTTCTCTTGACCTGCTTAGAAGCTTGACAGTAATGAGAATTGATTATGGTTAAAACAGTTCAATAAAAAATTCTACTCTGTGGAATTTTTTTTTTTTTAAGCTGGTTGGGGCCCAAGAACTTAGAGGTTTTTTTTTTTTTGTTATTTAAAAGAACTCTGCAAAAGAAAAAAATATATATATTACAAGAGTCAATGTGTATTTGATGAGAACAATTGTGATTAAAATTTCTTTGCAGTTTTTCAAAAGTGAAATACTACATTTCACACTTAATTTTCAGCTTATTTGAGTGAACGAGGCACTTCAAAAACTCAAAATGCCCTTTTTCCTGATTTATAATGTTGCTAAAATGATCCAAGAGATCACAATTATTATAGATTAGATTTTCAAAAAGTGTGAATTTCCCAAATGAGTTCTCTTATATCTAACATTGGGTTTTTAGCATTGCCATTGAATGTAATGAGTGGCAAATAAGAGAAAAGAAGTAAAATCTATATGTTTCCACACAATTATAAAAAAACACATGATTCATGACAACAATATCACAAAACATTGACTTGCAGCCGTGGACATTTTACCTTGGAAAGGTCCCCTGGTAGTTCTGATTGCCTTCTCCTCCATGCCACTCCCAGGTTCTGTTCTTTTATGTGGTAGTTTTCTTTGTTTATGTGCTAGTTTTTATTAAGCTAATTTGAGTGTGGAAAGTAGATGTTTCGTGGCTTTCTCTAAAAACCTTTCTTAATGCCGCTTGCAGAGGTGGAATACTGAGAGGGTATGTGTTTGGGAGCAATTTCTTTGATTTTTTTTTTTTTTTAATGGCAAATCAAAGTGTACTTTGAATTATTTTGGTGGGCTTTCTCTTTAAATTAAAAAAAAAAACCACATAGAATTTTAATGTTGAACGAAACAATAAAGCTCGTTTAATCCCCTTTTTTATAGACAAGAAACTGAGGTCCATGAGTGGCTTGCGCAGTGTGAGATAGCCTAGTTAGGGGCAAATTTAAGAAGATAAAAGTCCAGTGGTCTTGATAGATTTTGTTGTCTCATGTATTCTTTGTTAGTCTCTTTGTTAGTGTCATGTAGATCGAGGAGTGTGTATGTATCAGTAAACAGAGCCAACGGGAGGGGGCAGTTGAGTTGAATGTTGAAGGCCTATGCGATGTCAGACACCGAATATATTGTCTTGGATAATTTTTGTTCTTCTTTATTCCAGTGTCCATCCTCCTAACCGATGATGACATTTAAATTTTGCTTAAGGGGGACCACCCTCCCTATTTGGATGCAACCTCACTTCAACTGCTGAGGTATCCCATGCTTCTGAAGCCAAGAGGTAAGCATATATGACTTAATTGGTTTTATTTTTCTATATACCGAATTATGATAAACTTAGTGACTTAAAACAACATGCGTTTGTTAGCTCTTAGTTTCTGTGGGTCAGGGGAATGTGGTCATGAGTGTGGTCCTAGGTTGACTGGGTGCTCTACTTAGGGTCTCACCAGATCTCCAGATGGTAACTGGGACCGTGATGTCATCTAAGGCTCAGGGCCCTCTTTCAAGATCACTAGTTGTTAGCAGAATCTAGTTCCTGTAGTCGCAGGACTTGTCTGTTAGCGGAGGGACATTTTCAGTTCCTAGAAGCTGCTCGTTGTATCTTGCCATGCAGAACCTCTCTCTCTACAACACTGGCTTCTTCAAGGCTGTCAGGAGAACTGCTCTCTGGTCTACAGCAATGCAGTCTTATATAATATACAGTCAGAATGACATTTCGGTCAACCATGGGCTGAGTATGTAATGGTAGTCCCGCAAGATTGACATGGAGCTGAAAACTCCTGTCACCTAATGATGTCAAAGCCACTTAACCATTAAAGTGCACGTTTCAGGGGCGTCCGATATATTCATGATGTGTAGCCATCGCCACTATCTCTTACAGAGTATTGTTATCACTCCAAAAGGAAACCCTGAGTCCATTAGTGAATCACTCACCATTCCCCTACAGTCCCAGCCTGGCAATCACTAATCTTTTGCTATAGATTTGCATATTCTGTAACTTTCATATAAGTGGAGTCATATGATATGTGGATTATTTTGGTCCAGCTTCTTTCGCTTAGTATGTTTTCAAGGTTCATTCATGTTATAGTATGCATTGATATTTTATTCAAAATTTTGTGTGTATATGTCTTGACAATATTTTAGTTACTTGCTCTTAAAAATTATGATAAAATATACATAACGTGAAATCTACCAGTTTATTTTTAAATGTACAATTTCAGAGCATTGAGTGCATTTACAGTGTTGAACAACCATCACAGCTATCCATTTCTAGAAATTTTTCTTTGTCCCAATCAAATTCTGTATCCATTAAACAGTTACTCTACATTCCTTCTTACCCCCATACTTGGTAACCTCTATACTACTGTCTGCCTCTATCTGTATCTCATATCAGTGGAATAGTGCAACATTTATCCTTTTGAATCTGGCTTATTTCACTTAGCACAGTAGTTTCAAGGCTTATCCATGGGTAGCATGTTTCAGAATTTTATTTCTTTTCAAATTTATTTTTATTTTAGAGAGGAAGAGGGAGGAAGAGAGAGATAGAAACATCTATGATGAAAGAGAATCATTGATTGGCTGCCTCCTGTACACCCCACACTGGGAATCAAGCCTGCAACATAGGCATGTGCCCTGACTGGGAATCAAACTGTGGCCTTCTGGTTCATAGTCGATGCTTAACCACTGAGTCTGCAGGCTGGGCCAGAATTTCATTTCTTTTTTGGATTAATAATATTCTATTGTATAGGCATGCCACATTTTGTTTATCTACTCATCACTAAATTGTTTTTACCTTTTGGCTATTTTTATGAATAATGCTGCTATGAACATTCATGTACAAGTGTTCAAACATCTGTTTTCAGTTCTCTTGGATATATGCCGAGAAGTGGAATTGTGGGAAGAAATGGTAGTTTTATGTTTGTCTTTTTGAGGTTTTGCCAAACACTTTTCCACAGTGGCTGTACCATTTATACTTCCTCAGCAATGTCGGAGGTTTCCAATTTCTCTGCATTTTCATTAAATGGAAAATAAGTAAATAGCTATTACTTATTTTCCATTTAAAAAATTATAGCCATCTTATTAAATGGGAAGTGGTTTTGATTTCAATTTCCCTAAAGACTAATGATATTGAGCTCTTTTATCTGCTTATTGGCCATTAGTATATCTTCATTGGAGAAATGTCTATTGAAGTCATTTGCCTGCTTTTTTAAAAATTGAGATTTAATGGATATATAACATTATGTAGGCTTAAGGTATACACTATATTGCTTTTATCTAAAAATTAAAAATTTAAGTAAACATGAATAATAGATGTACCTAAGTAACTCATTCCAACTCCTTTAGCATTATTTGATATTTTTCTTTCTGAGCAAGTACTTAGATTACATAGCTACCAATTCCTTTTTTTTTTTCTTCTATGTAATGGGCAGTGGGGATTGAGAATCTGTTCATGTTCCCTTCTCTGTGAATTTTTCTCCTAAACACTGTTTCAGGTTTGGTGTGTTTGCTCTCTGATCATTTAGAGACTTGCCTTGTTTGCTGAATTCTACAATTTTTATGGCATATTGAGAGAAAAGGCTGATAAAGGTGTGTTCAATTTGTCATCTTTAACCTAAATCTTAATATTTTCTTGGTAAGCTATATTACAGTTTTAACACTCAAGGTTTTATAGAGTTACAGGAGCAAGTAAAAAAATAATGAGAAATGAATATGTTGTGAGAGATATTAAATGAGAAGCTATTTTATCTAATTTCATACTCTACTAGAACAATATTTTGACTATAAAACTTCTGCCCATTTTTGTTTTGTTGGTTCATTATTCAAGTAAGTATGTAATAAGATGTAGGGCCACTGTATTACCGACAAGCTCTGAATAAAGAGTTACATTTTTTACCCTAAAACAGTGTATTGTTTTAAAAAATATATTTTATTGATTTTTTAACAGAGAGGAAGGGAGAGGGATAGGGAACTAGAAACATAGTTGAGAAACATTAATCAGCTGCCTCCTGCACACCTGCTACTGGGGATGTGCCCGCAACGAAGGTACATGCCCTGGACTGGAATAGAACCCGGGACCCTTCAGGCTGCAGGTCAACGCTCTATCCAATGAGCCAAACCAGTTAGGGCAACAGTGTATTTTTTTTAATGAGAAAATTATATTTGTGTACCTCTATAATAATAATAAGGGCTTGGAACATAGAAAAGGGGCATCTCAGCTTGGGTAAAATTAGTTACAGGTTGCTAAAATTCTTATTTTTGAGATTTTTATGACACTTTTTCTAAGACTATGTCCTATCAGATACTCAAATAAGATTTTAATTTAAGTGAGCACGTTTTAATTTAAGCACATTACTTTGATTTTTTAAAATTCAAGCTCAATAGTTCATATTATGAAAATCTATAGATATTATTTTTCTTTCTTTTTTAAAATCTTCATTCAAGCATATACTTAGAGGGAGGGAGGGAGGGAGGGAGGGAGGGAGAGAGAGAGAGAGAGAGAGAGAGAGAGAGAGAGAGAGAGAGAAAGAGAGAGAGAGAAACAATGATGTGAGAGAGAAACATTGATCAGTTAACTCCCTTAGGCACCTTGACCAAAGATGGAACTTGCAACCTTTTGATGTACAGGACAACACTTCAGACAACTAAGCCACCTGGCCAGGCCTATAAAAACTGTTTCCAGTTAAGCTTTACTTTTCACCTAGTGATATGAACACTTGTTAAAAGAAAACTGCTGTATGACGAGAAATATGAGAAATACAGTGTTCCCTGCCTCATGCTCCCTGTTCTACAGATACAATAACCATGCTAACCCCTTACAATTGTTTATTCTGGTGTTTACTTCCATCTTTCTAAGCAATATTCTTACACTACTACTTCTTAAATTTTTAGTTTCAGTTTTTATCTCTTTGCTATTTACTATGAAATATAAGCCATCCGCATTTTAAATATATTCCTTCTTTTCCTGTCTCTTAACCTTTTAAATTATGTGATATTTGGTTAAAACAAAATTCAGTGTTTATATTACTATGATTATGTAATTATTACTCATAGCTAAGCCACATATTATCCTATGATTAAATTTCTTCCTTTAGAACCTTTATTTTTTCCAGAAATTAATGATTATATTCTTTTTTGTCTGCTTATTTTTCTATATGATTATCACCAATTCATCCCAAATTCTATGACAAGAACTATAAATTTCTCATTATATTTATTTTAAAAAATGTTTTTATTGATTTTAGACAGGAAAGGGGAGAGAGAGAAACATCAATGATGAGAGAGAATCATTGATTGGCTGCCTTCTGCATGCCCCCTACTGGGGTTCCAGTCAGCAACTTGGGTAAGTGCCCTGATCCAGAATCAGTGTCCTCCTGATTCATGGTTGATGCTCAACCTCTCAGCCACACTCATTGGGCTCCCTCATTTTATTTAAACGTATCAGGCCAACCTAACTAATAAAGAGGGAATATGCTAATTGACCATCACTCCATCACACAGATGGCTGCATCCACAGCTGAGGCCAAGTTCCCATAAGAAACCTAATGAGCAATCAGCAGGGACCTGAGGCGATGCCCTCCCCCTCCCCAATGGGGCTGGACAGGGGACCTCAAGGTGCATCCCCAGTGCTGGGTTGGGGGAACTCAGGCCATGCCCCCACCAGGTGGGGCTTGACAGGGAACTTTAGGCTGTGCCCCACACCCTGGCACCAGGCCAGGGCCCTCAGCCCGCACCTCCTACCCCAGCACTGGGCCAGGGGACCTGAGGCTGCACCACCCTGCCTGGCTGGGCTTGACAGGGGACCTCAGGCTGTGCCTCCCACTCAGGGGGGCTTGACAGGGGACCTCAAGGTGCACCCCCAGTGCTAGGTCTGGGAAACTCAGGCTGCACCCCCTACCCAGTGGGACTTGACAAGGGACCTGAGGCTGCTCCCCACTGCCAGTGGGGCTTGATGGGCAGGCGGACCTGAGGCTGTGCCCCCTCTCCTGGTGCTGGGCAGGCTGTGCCTTCCCCTGCCTGGTGGGGCTTGATGGGGGATCTCAGGCCATGCCCTCCACCCAGTGGGGCTTGACTGGGGACCTCAGGCTATACCCCCTGCCCAGTAGGGCTTGACAAGGGTGGGACTGGTTGGGTCTGGATCTAGCCCAATGGGGGGTGGTGCCAGCCAGGTCTGGGTCTCACGCGATTTTGAGGTACATGGGTGGGCAGGGACTTGACTCTGGGTCCCATAGTGCACCCCAGACTCTGACAGGAGGAAGGTTTTCATATACATTTTACTAATTTTCTTTCATTTCTGACACTTCTATTATAGATAAAGGGCAAATAGCAATATTAAATTATTTTCTCTAATTAACCCCTTTTTAATGTGCATGAATTTCGTGCACTAGGCCACTAGTCTATTATATTTCTCCTCCCACTCTTCACAATTGTTTCCCCTTTTTCCTCCCTTCCACCCTCCCTCCCTTTTGTTCTTTCATCCAGGTATCCTTTTTAGAGCTCTTTTCTCTGCTCCAATCTGGACCAATTGCTTGTAAGCCTGCCGCTTACCAGCCATCCTCTCCTTTAATGTATTCTGTTGTTTCCTGGATCACAACTTCCTCTTTAACAGTTTATTTTCTCAGTTTAGGGAGCATGTAGTCCAGTAGTTTCCTCAGAAAGAGCGAATGAGAGGGGAAATATATTTTTCAACTATGCATACGTTTGATAGTGTGGCTGGGTAAAAAATTGTAAGTTTTATCAAAGTTTAACAAGAAGTCTTAACATTCTTTTAAAATAAACGCCAAGAAGAGGGCTTAACTTTGTATTTATTTTGAAAGAAGCAGGCCACCTGAATCTGATTTAGTTAAAAGTAACCTGCGTACCTCTGCCTTTTAGCTGTAATGTGTAAAGTTTTTCTTACAAATTTCTGATGTTTTCCCTGGAATTATGAACAACATATGTCCAGTCAGATTCGGGCTGTTCCTTCTATTCCTGGGAGAAAAAGGAATAACCAGGTGCATGGGGACACTAATCACATCGGGAGATTAGCATTTAAGATTATTTGTCCATGTGGTTTATAGGTAAAATATCCAACATTTTTCCTTTAAAAGTTTTTTTTTTTTCTCTTTGTAGAGAGTCAAGAGCAAGAGTTTTGAGAGGACTTGGTAATTGTGAAAGTTGTATTGACAATTTTTGTTTGACATATTTTAAAAAATGGAGGTAAAATTGGCGTAACATAAAATTGATCTTATTATAGTGAGAAATGTAGTGGCATTTAGTACATTTATAATATTGTTCAACCACCACCACC
>PVJN01024924.1:0-30560 GCA_004026805.1 Lasiurus borealis
GGGGCATGTGCCTTGACCTGGAATCAAACCATGACCACCAGGCTCATAGATCGACACTCAACTATTGAACCAGGTGAACCAGGCTCAGATGACAATAAAACTGCTTACATAAATAAAGGAATGTTATTGCTGTTTTAGTTCACTCGAAGGTATTCTTTGATACTTTTTTTAACTTAATAAATCTTTATTGTTCAGATTATTACAAATGTTCCTCTTTTTCTCCCCATAGCTCCCCTCCACCCAGTTCCTACCCCTCCCTTTGTCCTTATCCACCACACCCCATTGTCCTCATCCATAGGTGTATGATTTTTTTTGTCCAGTCTCTTCCTGCACCCTCCTCACTCCCTTCCTCCTGTGAATTGTCAGTCCACTCCCTTTCTACTCTCCTGATTCTATTATATTCACCAGTTTATTTTGTTCATCAGATTTTTAATTCACTTGATTTTTAGATTCACTTGTTGATAGATATGTATTTGTTGTTCATAATTTTTATCCTTACTTTTTTCTTCTTCTTCCTCTTCTTAAAGAGTACCTTTCAGCATTTCATATAATACTGGTTTGGTGTTGATGAACTCCTTTTTATTAAATAATAATAATAATAATAATAATAATAATAATAATAAAGAACTTTCAGGGCTTCAAGCAGCAAGCAGATGATTACCTGTTAACGCTTTTGATTTACAGAAATTCTGTGAGCGAGAGAGGCCGATGTTCTGGCAAACAGAGTGGCTCTCAGAGGGGTGAAGAAACCTAGGGTTGGCTTATCAGGTCCAGCATGTGATTTTTGGCAAGCCCAGACACGGGAACAATACCTTACATCCAAATTTGGAATGAAATTCTGACAGACACTCCTAAATGGCTCCGGGATTGCCAAAAGCCCCCAGAAAAGAAAAAGAAGTTGTGACAGAGACAGACTGTCCTCCTCACTAAGTCTCCCAAAGAGACTGAGAAACCACCTCCCATTCCTCCACCACTCCTGGAAGACCCCCTTTTGGTGGAACCCCCTCCGTATTCATCTGCCCCAATTGCAGATCCCCCTGAGGACCCTCTGAGTTCACCCCATACCCTTAGTGGGGCTGAATATAGATCCCATTCTTCGGACACCTCTCCTGACTCCTCGGGGGTCCCATGTTGCCCTTGCGCCAGATGGAGAGGATAGTAGACCATTCATGGTTTATGTCCCGTTCTCGACCAGTGACTGGTATAACTGGAAGATTCAGAATCCCCAGGACTTCATCTCCCTTTTGAGTCTGTATTTTTTTACCCACCAGCTCACCTGGGACGACTGTCAGAAGCTCCTCCAGACTCTTTTCTCTTTGGAAGAAGAGAGAGAGCATGAGAGGGCAGAGAGGAGAAAAGTATCAATTGGTTGCTTCTCATACACACTCCCACTGGGGATTGAACACATAACCTACGTGTGTGTCCTGACTGGGAATTGAACTCAGAGCCTTTTGGTGTGAGAGCGATGCTCCAACCAACTGAGCCACACTGGCCAGGTCATGGAAGCAATTTTTAGGAAAACCACCTGGAATAAATTCTAAAATTTCTGTATATCTGAGGTCCAAAGTACAGCTAAGTCTAAGGGAATTCATGGAACACCTTCATGACTTAGAGTGGATTAAATGAGATATAATATATGCAACATGCTCATCAGTGTGCCAGGCTGGCACTCACTATATTGTGATTTCAGTCAGCCTCATCCTGTTTTCTGCATCATAGCTATGATTTAAAAAAAAAAAATAGCTCTAGGTTCATAAATTTTGCATTATTTCTTTGAAATGTTGGTCCTGAATATTGGGAGCAGAGAGTTGAACATTTTAGTATGCAGTACTATCTCATTGACATAATTTCAACAGTTATTGAAATCTTGATTTACATAATGATAAAAGAAGTAATTTTCAATATATCAACATTCTTTAAATTATATGTAATTTGCTGCGTTCTCAGTACAGATCACTACACCTATAAATTTGTTTCTAGTTTAGATCACATTTTGTTTGACACCATTTTACATCTCATCATGCTTCCCACAAATGAAGACTGTTAGGCTTACAGGTTAGGTTCTACAAGAGGATTGATTGAGGTAGTTATAAAAAAGAACAGCTTTAGATGCGATTTCTTTTCATTTTTGTACTTTTAGTTAGGGCAGGAATAGAATATTGGGGACTACCTGCAATAACAAGGAATACTAATCGTGCTCCTTTAACTGTGATTATTCTGTTCTGATTAGAGAAAGCACATTCTAATCTGTTTGAGAGTTATACGCACTGGGGCCTGGGAGCTAACATGGGAATGCAGCCATCCTCATTTCCTGAGAATGGACTAGATTAACAACCTCATTGTCTCTAAGCTGCTCCCTGAGGCACCCACCCTCTGCAAAATCCCCAGCTCAAAATGCCTGTAACCTGGGACCACTTTACCTTGCCTACTTTCCCATGCATGTAATTTCTTCTTTCCCATGGAATCTGTGTCATAGTACCCAAGGTAAGCAGCTGTGGGGAGTAAAGCAGATGATTATGGATGACCTGCTGCTCTCCTATTCTGTCCACAGTAATGGAATAAACCCCAGTCTCTGCTGCATCCGTTGAAGTAGGAACCAGCCACAGGGACCCATTAGTTGTCTAGTTTCACTTTTAGTAATTTTTATAGCAGTTAGTGAAGCTAGATAATTAACATAAATGCAAATCACTACTCACCCCATCATAAATCCAAAGATTTTGTCTACTTAAAACAATTGACAGTTATTTTTAATTAAGGATGAATTTTTAATCGAACCAAGTAAAAACATTACTAGTTTAGAAATAATTAAAACACTTTTAGCTCATTGATTTACAGACTAAATGTTTAAATTTTATTTTGAGGATATCTGCACATTTGTGCTCTAAATGTCTTTCTTGCTAATTTAATACTCCTTGCACAGAAATCTATGTACAATATCCTTTTGTTAAAATATTTTCCGGTTTGGCCAGTGTAGCTCAGTGATTGAGCGTCAAACTATGAAACCGGAAAACACTGTTCCATACCCGGTCAGGGCAGATGACTGGGTTGGGGCTTCAATCCCCATTATGGGGCACATGGGAGGCAGCAGATAGATGATTCTCATTAATAATGTTTATATATCTCCCTCTTTCTCCTTTTCCCTTTGAATTTAATAAATATATATATATTTCAAAAGTAAGTATATAAAGTATTTTCCAAATATATAGCTTTACTTTGTTCATTTTTCTTATAAAGGACACATCAAGTATATGTTTTATCAAATTGTTTTTAGGACATTGACTGGTGGAGTTCAGGTGTTCTAATGTATGAACTATTCACAGTTGAAGAAGAGAAGAATTTTGGAGCTGAGTTCTCTAGGTAAGACTCCACAAAATAAAATGAATGTGTTGTTATCTAAAAGGAATGGATCGAATTTTTGTTAATTAAGCTGTTGGGAAAACAATAATATTTTGAAATGTGGTAGAGAAAATTAGGATGAAGTCATTAATTTCTATTTATAATCATGTAGTATATATATATATGTATATATATATGTGTGTGTGTGTATACACACACGAACACATGTATATATGAATATATGTATATATGTATATATATGTATATGTATGTATATATATATGTACACATATATATATATATACACATATATCCTTTTTGTGTCTGTATATTTCATATGCCCACAAAGAAGTTAAGTTTCATAAGGAGAATGTCCTAATTTTTGTGTATTCCAAAGCAGTTAGCATGGGGCATGAGCTAGTGGCAGAACCATTTAGAATGCAGGACAGAGAGCAGTTTGAAATGGCAAGCATGGAAACAGTGGAATGTGGGGTGCAAAGTCAGTGGGTGTGAAGTCTGTTGGTGTGGAATTGGTTGGGTGCAGAGTCAGTGTGTGGCGAGTCGGTGTGTGCAGAATCGGTGGACATAGTATAGTCGGTGAACTTAGAGTCGGTAAACTTAAAAGTTGGTGAGCGAGGAGTTGGTGAGTGCAGAGCTCTTAATGTGTAAGAAGGGACTGTCCCTGCCTCCTCCTCAAGGCTGATGCGAAGAGTGAATGTGCGAGGACAGAGGGCACCTAGTTCAGGGCCAGGGATTGGCAGAGAGACAGTGCCCAGGTGAATCCAGAATCTGTGAGCAAACCTTTCCTTCTGCCAGGCTTTGACGATAACTGTGTCCAGTGATGGGAGGTCCATGGCTTCCCTTCTACCAAGAATCTTGGGTGTTGGAGCCTGCGGGGAAAATGAACAGGACATGGAAAAGCAGCAGCTACTGCCCACTCCCAGTAGTTAGAACCCATGAATGGAACCAGCCTTGGAAATAGAAACATCAATGATGAGAGAGAATCATTGACCGGCTGCCACCAAGAGAAACAGTCACATCCTGTGTATGTGTGTTCCTAAACTGAGAAGGCATTCAGGGGAGACTCAGCCCTCTAAGACACCCAATGGTTCTGGGAGGGCTCCTGGGGTGGGAGCAGAGATGAGGGAAAAGAGCTGAATGTCTCCCCCATGTGTGCTGGGCCCTGGGACAGGAGCAAGTCCAGCAGACTCCTCCCGTGAGGGGTCCTGGAAGGGACCAGCCATGGCGTCCCACACCCAGCATGTGCCTGACACCCAGAGGCCCATAGTATTATTTGTGGTGCCTTAGCCCTCATTTCTAGGAAACTGCTGAGAGCTGTTGGTTTTCCAAGAGGACCTGTATAAACTGTTCATGTAGCAACTGTGTGTTGAACA
The DNA here is from genome assembly GCA_004026805.1 of Lasiurus borealis. NCBI lineage: Eukaryota > Metazoa > Chordata > Mammalia > Chiroptera > Vespertilionidae > Lasiurus > Lasiurus borealis. The sequence continues at coordinate 4,731 of PVJN01024924.1, forward strand.
AAAGCTTGCTCAATAGCTATTCATTTCCAGCACCCAGATCAGTGGAATGACTGTGGAATTGAGAGGCCTAGACTTAGCCCTCAAAGCCTGGACAGACTCTTAGCCCACTACTTCCTTGTTAAGAAAATGGGCTCAGCGAAGTCTCATGCCTGTCAGCAGCTGTATATGTCAGACCCTCTTGCACCACATCTGCAACAGATTGGGGCACTTTTAGGTTTATGTGGTGCCCCTCTCTGACTTTTTGCTACTAGATTGGTGCTGCTGCCGATATAGTGACCTGCTGATGGTGAAGAGTCCCTTGTTAAGCTTAGTGGCTTGACTTGGCAACACTTAAGAACCTCAAAACAGCCAGGACCTGTCTGGCTGGGGCTAATGCCCAGACTGAGGGCTCCTTCTACAAGAGTGGCCTGTGGCTGGCAGCTGATCAATGATTCTCTCTCATCTTTGATGTTTCTATCTCTCCATTTCCTTCTTATAACAATCTGGCCACTAAGTGTGTGTGTGTGTGTGTGTGTGTGTGTGTGTGCATGAATACATAGATACATACATATATATACATATATACATATTCATACATACATAAATACTAGTGTGTGTGTGTATGTCTGTGTGTGTATGTATATATCTTTATCTTTCCTAATAATGTAAACATGTAAATTGACCATACCTCCGCTATGCCCACAGCCAATCACTAAGTATGTAAATTAACCCAATAAAAATGGCAGTTAATTTTCATACATACCTGGGTCCCAGGAACCTCCTCGGAACACGTCCCAGCTGGCTATTACCTAGAGGCTTTAGGCTTGGGGGACAGGGGTACCCGCTTCCTAAGCCTACAGCCTGTTGCGGTGGCTATAGGTTTGGGAAGGAGCCAAGCCTGGGATCAGAGGGGCGGGGGTGCCTGCTTCCCAAGCTACAGCCTGTTGTGGAAGCTGTAAACTTAGGAAGTGGCCAAGCCTGCCATCCTAGGGGCAGGGCGTGGCGGGGTGTCTGCTTCCCCAGCCTACAGCCTAGGGCAGAGGCTGTAGTCTTGGGAAGTGGCCAAGCATGGAATCTGAGGGAAGGGGTGGGAAAAACATGGAAACATATCCTCAGGTTAGGATAAAAAGAAAAATAAAGAAAGCAATGTCATATTTTATGAAAGGCACATCTTGAAAATACCTAAAGAAAGTTGTCATTTTTTTTTCATGGTGAAGGGACTGGAATCCATGTTGATGAAAATACCTTGGTGGCTTTGGTGACTGGCAGTGACTACAGTAGCGGGGTGATGGGGCTGGAGCCTTCCCCTGATTAGCCTGGTTGCCTCCTGCAAAGGGAGGCCAGACTGCTCCAACAGGGAGCAGGCTTAAGCCATCAGTAGGACATCCCCTGAGGGCTCCCAGTATGTGAGAGGGGGCAGGCTGGGCTGAGGGACCCCCTCTCCCCAGTGCACCAGGCTTCTAGTGTGTGTGTGTGTGTGTGTGTGTGTGTGTGTGTGTGTGTGTGTGTGTGTATGTATGAATGTGTGTGTGTGTGTGTATATATATATATATATATATATATAAAACAGAGATGTATATGTGTGCTAAAAATACTCAAAACCATATAGGACCTGACTGCTGTGTTGCTGTTCTGTAATTATGGCTGTAGGTGGATGAGTATTGCAAAAAGGGTCTCTACTTGTTTAGCATGTGGGTTGAGCTGTGATTTGGGAGGCCCTTTCCAAGACATGTTAAACCTGCTAAGGGGCCGCAGAGCTGCCTGTCATCATATTCCTTGCTTTACGGCCATGTGCTGTCCGCCACTTTGATCAGACACCACTCAGAGACGTCAGGTGTCTTCATTACTTAGGGCACTGGGTCAGCATGTCTTTTAGTGGCTGTAGGTCTCCCAGCTGAGCCATGTGTTGGAGTCACTTGTGAGCAGGTGTGTTTTTGGAAGTGAGCAGATGCATGGTGGCCCTTCATCCTGGGAGAATGAGGATAGATACACGGGGGTGGGGGGATGGGGGGGCTGTCCAGAGGGTACATCTAATGTCATAGAACCATGTGCTAAGAAATAGTTAAAACAGTGAACCCAGTGTTGTAGATATTTCACCCCAATTTTCTTACCAGATTTTTTTTTTATTGATTTCAGAGAAGAAGGGAGAGGAAGAAAGAGAAACATCAAACATGAAAGAGAGTCGTTGATTGGCTGCCTCCTGCATGTCCTGTACTAGGCATAGAGCCCGCAACCCGGGCATATGGCCTGACTTGGAATTGAACCATGATCTCCCGGATCATAGGTTGGCATTCTAACCCTGAGCCACACTGCCTGGGCTCACCCCAATTTTTAAAACTGTTATTTTCATTTATTTATTTTTTAATTTAATAAATCTTTATTGTTCAGATTATTACAAGTGTTCCTCTTTTTTCCCCCTATAGCTCCCCTCCACCCAGCTCCCACTCTGGAGATAGAGTTCAAAACCCTCTGCCCTTACCGTCCCCCCATTATCCTCATCCATAGGTGTACGGTTTTTGTCCAGTCTCTCCCTGTACCCCCTTACTTTTTTCCTCCTGAGAATTGTTAGTCCACTCCCTTTCTGTGCCCCTGATTCTATTATATTCATCAGTTTATTCTGTTCATCAGATTTTTCATTCATTTGATTTTAAATTCACTTGTTGATAGATATGTATTTGTTGTTCCTAATTTTTAACTTTACCTTTTTCTTCTTCTTCCTATTCTTAAAGAGTACCTTTCAGCATTTCATATATTACTGGTTTGGTGTTGATGAACTTCTTTAGCTTTTTCTTATCTGTGAAGTTCTTTATCTGCCCTTCAATTCTGAATGATAGCTTAGCTGGATAGAGTATTCTTGGTTGTAGGTTCTTGCTATTCATCACTTTGAATATTTCTTGCCGCTCCCATCTGGCCTGAATAGTTTCTGTTCAGAAATCAGCTGACAATCGTATGGGTGCTCCCTTGTAGGTAATTAACTGTTTTTATATTGCTGCTTTCAATGTTCTCTCTTTGTCTTTTGCTCTTGGCATTTTAATTATGATGTGTCTTGGTGTGGTCCCCTTTGGATTCATTTTGTTTGGGATTCTGTGAGCTTCCTGGACTTGTAAGTCTATTTCTTTCACCAGATGGGGGAAGTTTTCAGTCATTATTTCTTCAAATAGGTTTTCGGTGTCTTGCTCTCTCTCTTCTTCTGGAACCCCCATAATTATGATATTGGTATGCTTGAAGTTGTCCCAAAGCTCCTTACACTATCTTCACATTTTTGAATTATTTTTTCTTTTTGCTTTTCCGGTTGAGTGTTTTCTGCTTCTTTGTATTTCAAATCTTTTACCTGATTCTTGCCTTCCTCTAGTCTGCTGTTAGGTCTCTGTATAATATTTTGTATTTCAGTCAGTGTATGTTTCATTTCTAGTTGGTCCTTTTTCACCTCCTCTTGGGTTTTGCTAAATGTATCCATCTTTTCTAGGAAATTCTTTAAAAAAAAAAAACACCTTATAACCGTGGTTTTGAACTCTATCTCCACTCATTTGTTTTCCTCCATTTCTTCTGTTTGTGATCTATTTTTGTGTCTCTGCATTTTTGCTGCTTCCCTGAGTTGATAGAGTAGCTTTGTGTACTAGATGTCCTATATGACCCAGTAGCTCTGCCACCCCAGTTACCCAAAGTGGACTCCCTTGGTGCACCCCTTTGTGGACTGTGTGTTCAGCCCTATTGTATTTAAATCTTGATTGTTGTAAGTATCACTGGGGGGAATTGACCTCCAAGTTAATTGTTTGTGAGGATAAGCTCTGTCTGCTCTTGGAGAACTTTGCTGGAGTCAGCCTTATGATACAAGACTTGCAAGATTGCAAAAGTCTCTGTGTTCAGCTTAGATGGGGCTGAGTTTCAGGATTTAGCAGATAGCCTTGGCTTCTCATTAGCCCTGCACTATGAGGCCCCTGGGTCTCAGTGTCCCTTGGTCATTGCCACAGCCCTCTCTATGTGCGCTCAGCTCACGCACCTCCAGCACTCTGCCTATCACGTCTCCCCTGAGTTTTCTTGCACTCCAGGGACCCATATGAATCTGGGCACCTGGGATCTCACCTGAAACTGGGGTTCAGTGCAGTCGGAAGTGGAGTTCAGTATAGTCAGGAGGTTCGGTCTTCCTCCTGCTAGAGAAAGACAGCAGCACAATCAGCAGTCAGTCCTCTCTGCACACACTGGTGCACCCGCCTCCAGACCTCTGTCTTTTGCGGCCCTCCCTTAGTTTCCATGCACTACTCTTTTTTTTTTTTTTCGACAGTTCAGACTCCCCCCTGTATGACTCTCGCCCGGAACTGGTGTTCAGTGTAATCAGAACTGGGGTTCAGTGCAGCCGGGAGTTTCTGTCTCGCTCCTGCTAAAGGAGGCCAGCCAGGCACTCAGCTGCCCATCTTCTCCACTCGCTTGACTCCATACCTCAGTTTTGCAGTGCCTCTGAGTTTCTGTGAGCCCCTCTATTTTCCTCTAGTTGTAGAATTTCCTCTCAGCCAGTTTTCCTGTGGTTCTGAATAATGCCCCTTCTGTTTTTTAGATGCAGTTTTGAAATTGTTGAAATTGCCACCATCTTGTTTTTCCCAAAACTGTTAATTTTAAAGTGAATGCTGCAAAGGTGCATTCATCTGAATGAGCACAAGTTGTGACTTAGTGCAGCTTTTGGCTCTTAGTGCCATTGGTACCTTGTCAAGATGAAGCTCTTGGTGTGTTTCCATGTGATGACAGCATGTGTGCTTGCCTGTGGTGTGCTCTGAGGTGGATTTGAGCCACCAAGGTTCATCTGCTCCACTGCTGAGCTGCCTGTTGCTTGGAGTCTACAGTCTGTTATGGATCCTTGGTATGTTATGCTCTTCTTGGTGGGTGATGGGAAATTTCAGCTTCATGTGCATGGTGAAAGCCAGCATTCCTAGCCTCAAGGGGTTGAATAGGAAGCAGGTGTGGTAGAGCTCTAGGAGCAGTGCAGTGTGATAAGGCTCCCTGGGAGGAGGATGTAGCTCTGGAGGGACAAGTGAGAGAACACCTTGACCTCCCATACATTCATTTACCTAAAGTCACGCACCTCCTTGTGGCAGGAAGGCACCGAGAACTCCTGTGCTTCTAGGGTCTGTGCTCCCCCTTCTGTTCTGTTCTGTGTACAAGCTGTGTAAAAGCAAAAGAGAAAACCTGCCTCATTCTGTCTTTACATTATGTTATGATCTTGCTTAGACTTTTACACGCAATTTAGGTATACTGTCTCATGATATCTTTCAATGAATCTGTAAAAGTACAAAATGAAATCTCCATCTAAAGGCCATGCCCAGGGATGGTAAGTACTGGGCATACTTGCCCCCGAGCCTCTACCACCTGCACACATACTGGTCAATTATCACGCTTCCCCACATCATCAGCTGAGCCACACAGATCCCCACCATCTCTTTGCCACCTCTGTTAATCTCTGAAATCCTTAACTTGATGGTCAGGTTAGAACTTGTTAAAATGTGGTTCCAGCAGTTCTACCATCATGAGGTTTTGCATTGGTCTTTCCACCATCACCTTCTTTTTTCTTAAGCACTGGGTTGCTTTCATAAAAGGCCCCAGCTGAGCTAACAGAGTGGCCATAACCACCTGAGGAACCCTCAGTAGCCAACAGCAACAGTGCCCTGTGAACAACGGAGGGAACCCAGCAGATCATCCCAGGCCCCTCCAACCTATGGCTTGAGGTGATGGTTTTCTTGGGGCCACGGGGTAGAGAGTGGAAGCCCAGGCTCTGGAATCTGGGCTCTGACTTGAGCTTGCTCTTAGCCTCCAGCCGTATCATAGAATTAGAAAAGGAGAAATAGACCCTTCAGGGAATGGTTCAGAAGCTTCAGGGTACCTCCATGGCCCTCCAGGAAAGCCGCATCAAGTGCGCAGAGCTACAGAAGGAGAACCAGCAGCTTCAGAAGCAGGTAATGCTTGGTGGTGTCCAAAATATATGGGCAAACAGGTGGCCAGGTGAAGCACTCAGATGTCAATGAGGATGCACAGCTAGGAGAAATGCGGAATGCGGGGCAGCCACAGTTATAACACGGCATGACATGTCCCTGCTGCAGCAGAATGAATGGACACTATAGACATCTATGTGACCCATTGCCTTCACCTTCATCTGTGAAATGGGGTGATGATGTTCCCCATGTGGGTGTTATGAGGATAGTATGAGTTAGTGTAGGGAAAGGGTCTGAGCACATTGTAAGTGCTTACTGAAAGGAGCAAAGCACCCTGTTAGGAAGCACAGAGTGGGAGTGAAGCAGCATGGAAGCCACAGATGTGTATGTATGACCACGAATAGGTCGCTTCACAGCTGGGTGTTTCGTTCTGCAGATGGAAGAGTTGGAGATGCAACTCCAGAAGGAAAAAGACAATAGCCGGCTGTGGGAGACCCTCACTGAGGAGCTGGTGAAAGCCCTAGAGCAGCGGAATAACAAAGTCGACACCCTGAAGGCAGACAAAGCCCTGCTGTAGGCCCCCATCCCAGAGCTCATGCCTCCCCTGGAATCCTTGCCTGTAAGGGAAAGCCTCCAGGATTGCAGACATGTCCTGGTCACTGATCACTGTTTCCTGGGTGACCAGTGCCATTGCTCAGCTGCAACTCAGAGCAGCAATCCTCATCTGCAGCCTTAGCATGGAGATAAATATTGCCTCCCAGGGTCACTGGCAATCGTGTGTGTATGTGTGTGTGTGTGTGTGTGTGTGTGTGTGTGTGTGTGTGTGTAATATATTTTATTGATATTTTTACAGAGAGTGAGAGGGATAGAGAGTTGGAAACATCGATGAGAGAGAAACATTAATCAGCCGTCTCCTACACACTCCTTACTGGAGATGTGCCCGCAACCAAGATACATGCCTTAGACTGGAATCGAACCTGGGGCCCTTCCTTCCTCAGGCTGACACACCATCCACTGAGCCAAACCAGTCAGGGTGTCAATCTTGTTTTTGATTGACAGGACTGGGGGGAGGAGAGATGAGGTGCTCCTGGCTGTGGTGTGGTGAGGGCAGAGATGCTGCTCCATATCCTGAAGCTCTTGGGACAAATAATGATGCTGCTCCAAATGTCCAAGGTCACCCTGAGAACTCTGGCAAACCTCTAGAGTGGATTTGCCTGGCACTATCACAAGTCCCATGGAAGGTAGCCCAGTGCTGGGGCCGTGACTCAGTGATGCCATCAGGGGCCAGGCTTCCCCCTTCCCGCTTTGCCAGCCTTGGCAGTGGCTGTTGGACCTCACCCAAGAAGAAGGCAGGAAGCTTTTTCCTTGAAAAAAGTCCCTTAGTTCTGTGGGGTAAGAAATTTGGGATTTTCTTTAGCATAAAGTTCACTGTGAAATGGACTTTCACAAGGGCTGGGTCTTTGCCTCTGCAGATGGAAGAGTGGGAGATGCAACTCCAGAAGGAAAAAGACAACAGCCAGCACTTGGAGACCATCAATAAAGTGCAGTACCAGGCCCTCATAGAGGAGCACAGCTGCTAAAAGACCCTGCTGTGTCGCTCCCTGGAAGCAGAGAGCAAGGCGTTCAGGCGTCGGTCGGTGCCAGGAACTGTTGGGGTGACTAGCGAGCTCTCCAGGCTCCTGTCTCCCTTTACTCTAGTCCCTCACGGTTTGGCTGGATCCACTGATTCACAGGGAAGAGGAGTGAATGGAACGCCCCACTCAGCGATGTGGGGTTGGTGCAGCTGGAGGCTGAGGGGCAGGAGGGTCCACAATGGGAGGAGGGTGTACCCAGTTGATTCTGGCTCAGGGAAACCATGTGTAAGCAGTAGGGTCCCTGACCCCCTGGGGATTCCTGTCCCCTCTTCCTCTTCTCTCCCACCCAAGAACAAGGAAGGGTTGTTCATCTCAGATGACAGTGTAGGGGGACACTCCTCATCAGCTTCCATGCCTTTAAGAAAGTCTCAAATACAGTGGTACCTCGAGATACGAGTGCCCTAACGTGAGATTTTTGAGATACGAGCCGTCAAGCGAGTAATTTTTTGCTTTGAACTTCGAGCAACATTTGAGATACGAGTAATCGCGAGGATTGGCCGGCTGCACACGACCCATCAGTTTACCTCGACTCGAGCGTCTCATAGTTTCCCATGCCTCAGTCAGTGTGCTTGTTTACCTCATTGTCGAAGCATCTTTTGTGCATTTACATACTTTATCACGTTTCTTTTTATAACCATGGGTCCAAAGAAAGCGAGTGGAAAGGTCAGTGCTCAGAAGAGGATGATGTTTATTGAATTAAAGCGTGAAATCATAGAAAAATATGAGCAAGGTGTGCGAGTGGCTGACTTGGCGAGGCAATCCGGGCGTAGTACTTCAATGATATGCACTGTGCTTAAACAGAAGGAGTCGATAAAGGGTATAACGCCAGCTAAGGGCGTTACAATAATTTCTAAGCTCCGTAGCTCTCTCCATGAAAAGATGGAGAATCTACTGATGGTGTGGCTGACGGAGAAGCAGCTTAAAGGAGATACATTAACACAGGCATCATATTCGAGAAGGCGCGAGCGATTTACGGTGATTTGCTGGAGCAGACCCCGCGCACTTCCACGGATGAAGCATCGAAAGACTCATTTAAAGCCAGTAGAGGCTGGTTTGATAACTTCAGGAAAAGGTCCAGCATTCACTCCATCGTCAGGCATGGTGAGGCAGCAAGTTTGGATGTGAAAGCAGCTGAGGATTACCTCAAAACTTTTTCCAAACTGATAGAAGCCAAAGGATATATCCCCCAGCAAGTCTTCAACTGTGACGAGACAGGGCTTTTCTGGAAGAAGATGCCGAATAGGACTTATACAATGGCAGAAGAGAAGGTGATGCCAGGCCACAAACCCATGAAGGATAGGCTAACTTTCGCACTGTGCGCCAATGTGAGTGGCGACTGCAAGATCAAGCCTCTGCTCATATACCATTCGGAAAACCCCAGAGTCTTTAAGTCACATAAGATTTTAAAAGATAAACTGCAAGTTATGTGGAGGGCAAACCGGAAGGCATGGGTCACCAGGCAGTTCTTTGTGGAGTGGGTAAACCTGGTTTTCGGCCCTTCTGTTAAGAAATATCTACAGGAAAACAACATAACCATGCAAGCCCTCCTCGTCCTCGACAATGCTCCTGCTCACCCTCCGAACCTCGAAGATGAACTCCTCAAAGGGTTCAAGTTTATAAAGGTTGTCTACCTACCTCCCAATACCACTCCTATCCTGCAGCCCATGGATCAGGAGGTGACTTCTAATTTTACAAAGCTGTAGATCAAGCACCTGTTCTGGCGCTGCTTTGAGGTGACGGAGAACACAAACCTCACCCTTCGAGAGTTCTGGAAGAACCACTTTAACATCGCGATATGCCTCAGAATTATTGATCAGGCCTGGCTGGGTGTTACAACGAGGACTTTGACCTCTGCATGGAAGAAGCCGTGGACTGAGGCCATAGCCAAAAGGACCTTCGAAGGATTCGAACCCAAGGTGCCAGTGGAGGAGGAGATAGTGTCTCTGGGAAAATCCATGGGCCTGGAGGTGGATGAGAGAGACGTGAATAAGCTTGTCGAGGAGCACTCTCTGGAACTCACCACGGAGGAGTTACAAGAGTTGCAGTCTCAGCAACATGCGGAGGTTCTCCAAGAAATTGGTTTCGAGGAGGAGCCAGAGGTGGAGATCTCTACAAGTGAGATAAAGGAGATCTTAGGAATGTGGGAGAGGGTGTCACACTTCGTGGAAAAGAAACACCCCGAAAAAGTTGCTATTGGTCCTGCATCAGAGCTGTTCAATGAAACTTGCCTCACCCATTTCAGAAACATTCTGAAAGGGAGGAAGAGGCAAACCTCGTTGGACACGTGTTTTGTTTTTTTTTTAAATCGGCCAAAAATGCAAAGACCAGTAGCAATTAAGTTCAGTGAAGATTAGTTAAGTTACATTCAGTTTAGGGATAAAGTGTAGCATTAAGAGTGTAACGAGTAGGTAAATACACTATATAAAGCCAGTTTATTCCTTTACATTCTCTTTTATTGTGTTTTTATACAGTATTTGTCATTTATAAATACATTTTTCTTATTCAAAAACACATAACAGGAACAACTGGGGTGGCATTTTGGGGGCTGGAACGGATTAACGGCATTTCAATAGATTTCAATGGGGAAATTTGCTTTGAGATACGAGCAACTTGATATACCAGCAAGGTTACGGAACGAATTAAACTCGTATCTCGAGGTACCACTGTATAGGATACATTTACAACTCCTAAAACCCCTCATCATGTGTTCAAGCCTATCTTCCTACTGCAAGATGTCACCGAAACCTGTTCTACTTGTTACTGAGTATCTCCCCAAGGACAGGTTAGATTACACCTTCTTCTTTGTCCACTCATCAGGCTAGGGGCCAAATTCTTGGACAAGACTGGGAAACTGACTTCCTTACATGCCTCCTATTAGAACAACAACAACAACAACAACAACAACAACAACAAAAAACACCCTAAAGGGTTTTGCTCAGTGGATAGAGTGTCAGGTAATGGACTGAAGGGTCCCAGGTTCGATTCCAGTCAAGGGCATGTACCTTGGTTGCAGGCACATCCTCAGTAGGGAGTGTGTAGGAGGCAGCTGATTGATGTTTCTCTCTCATCAATGTTTCTAACTCTTTATCCCTCTCCCATCCTCTCTGTAAATAATCAACAAAATATATTTTAAAAGTGAATAAATAAATAAAAATAAATTACAAAAAATAAGGACTGATGGTGAATCTTTGTTAAGAATATAACTTAACAGTTCTCACAAAAAAAGATTAAAGTAAAAATATGTTTGTTTGTTTGTTTTTTTAAAAAGGGAAGAACAAATATCTCTTAACCCTTGTAGATACTCACTGCATCTGAAAAGTCCTCTGAGGTTACACAGCTCCCATTCAGCATATCATTCACAGATTGGGCCTCCCCACCTCATTGCAAGCAAATAATGGACCTGCTTTCATATCTCAAATGACCCAGTGAGTCTCCTCCACTCTTAATACCCTGTGGAACTTACACACCCACCAGTCCCAATCTTCAGGAAAGTTAAGAAAGTGAGATTCCTTCATTAAGTCCCACCTAACTAAATTAAATCTCAACACAAAAGAACCTTAAACTGATCTCCTACAACTAGCCTTTATGCACATCAGGGCAATCCCCCATCCCCCTGTGCACCATCCTTTCTTAGTCCCTTTGAATCATGTATGGAAAATCCTTCTTATTAGGAAACTTCCCTTCCACAGAGACCCCTCTTGGAGACTGTGTCCCCATTTTAAATCTATTTAAACAATTACGGGGAGAACATGCTAATCAAGTCCCCCCTCCACCTGCTATGGGAGACAGCCCACCTGCTCCTCTACAGTCAGAGGACTGGGTCCTCCTAAAGGAAATCCATCCATCAGGTAATTTATAGCCCTGATGGCAAGGCCTTTATCAGGTACTGCTAACCACCCCACTGCAGCTAAACTATCAGATAAACCCTGTGGTTCCACCTTCCGGATTAAAACTCATCCCTGAAACACGTCCATCACGTGAGCTGGAGTCCCCTGTTACAGCCACCAGATTGGGCCCACCAGACTCTACCTTACCCTCATCTATTACTCACCCAATATAGATGTAGCCACCAATGATCAGTCTCTACCTGTCCCGTAAACCCACCATATCCGACACAAAAGGGCAGTTCAGGTAATCCCTCTCCTCATAACCCTGGACATGCATCACAGCAGAGATTGGACCTGACACAGGGGGCCTAACCTCTGCACAATCCCATTTGGAAACCCTGTCTCAGGACCTACAAGAAAGCTCTGGGTGCTAGCAAGGGGCAAAACTGGAAAACAAGAACCTCGCCCCCAGGGTAACCTCCCCTGCCCTGGCCAGTAACTAAGACCCCTGATCTTTTTCCTCCCTAAAGATCACATCTAGGCCTCAGTTGTATCTCAGCTCAAGGCCCAGGAAAGCAGCAAATGCAGACAAGTGACGCTGTGGCAGCCTCAGGATCAGCTTCTGCCTCCTGAGTCCATCAACAGGACCGTTTTTGAGCCTTCCAGGTAGCCTAATAAATTCATAATTCTTCACCATTTTTGACCCCGTGTGTTCCTCCTTCTGTGACTCTAACATCTATGGCCCTAGCATTCTGAGAGTAAAAGTAAAACTCCTTGTGCAAAACCACACCTCATCTCTTTGTTGCCTTCAGACCCAAAACAGGCCTGAATTTCAGAATCCTCCCTGTTCAGTCACACCATCATGTCCTTATAACGTGGCACTGCAGCCTTCACCCTCTGCCCCCATCAACCATGCGTCACCCACGAGGGCCTTACCATTCTGAACGCTGGGACCTGGGCGGCAGGACCTGAGAGGCACTGGTCCCCAAGGCTGGAGGGTTAAATGGGGTCAGGTTGTATGAAGGCTGTAAGCAGAGAGGAGTCTGGGAGGCACAGAGATGCCAATCTTGGTCTGCTGGGGCTCAAGGAGACTCAGACACACTGTACACAGCAGGCAGCTGCCTCCCGGGCCTCCTCCTACTTCCGACCAGTACCCTGAAGTCTGTGACTCTGTGAACAGATCTAAGGTTAAAATGACCATCACTAAGAAGGTGCAAAGACACCAAAATGCCCTTTAGCTCTGCCCATGTCAGCGCATTTCTTTCTAGGCAATGTAGTTTTCTCACCACCCAGGGGGAGTACTAGCATCCCAGCCAATGACTTAGGTTAGTGGTTGGCAAACTCATTAGTCAAGAGTCAAATATCAACAGTACAATGATTGAAATTTCTTTTGAGAGCCAATTTTTTTGAAACTTAAACTATATAGGTAGGTAGGTACATTGTTATTAACTTAATTAGGGTATTCCTGAGCTGGCCTTTGCTAAAAACTTAAGGGGTCAAACTGTGGCTAGTGAGCCCCAGTTTGCCGACCAATGACTGAGGTGAATGAAGGTGTTGTGGCACAGCAAGTGAGGCCTAGGGAAGGAGGAGATGAGACCAAAAACCTGGCTAACTAGAACAAACTGAGACATCTCCAAAGTGAAGAGCATGGGGAGGAATGCAAGAGATCCTCCAAAGAGGAAAGGGGAGACATCTGTAATACCATCAACATTAAAAAATACATGTATTTTTTAAAAATTTTGAAACAATGTTGCTCAGCTGGTGGTGCTCAATGGTTGACCCTCGACTTATGATCCAGGTCATGGTTCTTTCTTTCATTTATTTGTTTAATTTAAATTAAAAAAATTCTTTATTGTTTAAAGTATTACATGTATTACATATGTCTCCTTTTTCCTCCATTGACCTCTTGCCAGCCACCCCCCACCCTTCAGCACATGCACTCAGTCCCCCAGTGTCTGTGTCCATTGGTTAAGCTTATATGCATGCATACAAGTCGTTTGGTTGATCTCTACCAGCCCTCTCCCCCAACTGCCTTCACTCTGAAACTTGATGGTCTGTTTGATGCTTCTATGTCTCTGAGTCTACTTTTCTTCATCAGTTTATCCTGGTCATTATACCCAGAAATTATGAAGTCATATAACACTGGTTCTTAATCAGGGACAGACATGGGTTGTAGGCTCAATTCCCATTGTGGGGGTGGGATGGTGCAGGGGCAGCTAATTAGTAATTCTCTCTCATCATTGATGCTTTTACCTCTCTCTCTCCCTTCCAATCTCTAAAATACTTTTAATAAAGTATATACATATATGTATTGGCCATGGACTTATACAATAATGTGGTGAGGGCCTAGAAGAGGTGGGGGCAGGATAGAGGGAGAAAAGAGGGGAGGAGTATGGTAGACAATTGGGAACATCTATAATAGAGTCAACAATAAAAAAAAAAATAATAGTGTGCACAGCCAGTGGGGCTCAGTGGTTGGGCGTGTACTCATCAACCAACATATCGCTGGTTCAATTCCATATCAGGGCACATACCCTGGTTGGGAGTTCCATCCCAGTAGAGGGAATGCTAGATGCAGATGGTCAATGATTCTTTCTCATCACTGATTTTCTTCCTCTCCCTTTCTCTCTAAAAAATCAATAAAGACATTTAAAAAGTGAAGTGTTAAGATTGATTTGACTCAACAACAGCAAAGTGATTGTGGGCCATCACGTTTTCTTCCAAGTCTTGTTAGGAAAATCATGCTTTTCTCTGTCTTTATACAGGATGTCCCAGGCATGACTTTGAGGGTACAGGAGCCAGCCTGGAGCTGGTCTGCCTCAGCTTGGCCTACAGTGTTTGAGTTCTTGACTTCATGCAGAAAAGATTTCACAACAGGAGTTCAGAGATTTTCGGGAACAATTATTAAAGATGGGGATAATGAAAAAAAAATATTGGGGTTAAAATAAAACATGGAACAGAGTGACTTGGTGGGGCTCCTTTGGCTCTCTAGAAACACTACTGTGAGCTCACTGGAGAACCAGAGAAAAGAAGGCTTTGAGCACGTGTTCAGGGGTTTAGCCCGGGATGAGCTGTTCCTGCTCATTTCTGCCTGGGTTGCAAGTTGAGCAGGATCTTTTAAGAGCTTAGGAGAGCCTCACTGGTGTGGCTCAATGGATGAGCATTGACCAATGAACCTGGAATTCATGGTTGCATTCACAGAGAGGACACATGCTCAGTGGTGGACTGGATCCCCATTGTGAGGCATTCAGGAGGCAGACTATCAGTGATTCTTAACATTGATGATCCTATCCATCCCACTCTTCCCTTCCCCTCTGAAATCAATAATTTTTTTAAATTAATTGTTATACATATCTCCCCATTGCCCCCCCTCCCTCCCAGGCATACCCCAACCCCCGTGTCTATGTTCATTGGTTATGCTTATATGCATGCATACAAGTCCTTTGGTTGATCTCTTATCTACCTCACCTAACCTTAAGCTTCCTGCTGTAATTTCACAGTCTGTTTGATGCTTTACTGCCTCTGTATCTATCCTTTTGTTCATCAGTTTACAATGTTCCTTATTATCCACAAATGAGTGAGATCATGTGATGCTTCTCCTTCATTGACTGGCTTATTTCACTAAGCATAAGGCTCTCCAGTTCCAACCAGGTTGCTGCAAATGGTAATAATTCCTTCTTTTTAATGGCAGCATAGAATTCCATTGTGTAGATGTACCACAGTTTTCTGATCCACTCATCTGCTGATGGGCACCTAGGCTGTTTCCAAATTGTAGCTATTGTAAATTGTGCTGCTATGAACATAGGGGTGCATAAATCCTTTCTGATTGGTGTTTGTGATTTCTTAGGATACATTCCTAAGAGTGGGATTACAGAGTCAAATGGGAGACCCATTTTTAGTTTTTTGAGGAAACTCCATACTGTTCTCCACAGTGGCTGCACCAGTCTGCATTCCCACCAACAGTGCACAAAGGTTCCTTTTTCTCCGCATCCTCGTCAACACTTGTCGTTTGTTGATTTGTTGATGATTGCCATTCTGACTGGTGTAAGATGGTATCGCATTGTTGTTTTGATTTGCATCTCTGGGATGATTAGTGACTTTGAACATGTTTTCATGTGTCTCTTGCCTTCCTTCTGTCGTCTTTCGAACGGTTCTATTTAGGTCCGTTGCCCATTATTTTTATTGGATCATTCATCTTCCTTTTATTAAGTTGTATAAGTTGGCTGTAGATTTTGGAGATTAATTAAAATATATTTTTAAATGTATGCTTACAATCAATTATCAAAGTTAAAAAATGATTAAAACTTGCCTCGTCCCAATTATTTTACTATTTTATTTTGAAAGCTCTCGAGCATGTTTGTACCTATTGTGTCAATAAGTTGGATATAAAGTATAATGATTTACTACTGAAATATCTCATCATTCCATATTCAGTGCTATCACTTTGGAAGTTTGAAAGTGACACTGATGAGAGTATTTACACCAGAAAAAATTGACAAATATTACAAACCTTGACTTTACTTAGTATACTATTGAATGCTTCAACTTAAACTGAATGGTGGAGAATGTTAGCAATGTAGGTTAATCTTATAAATATATCGTGCAAATAGGTTTTAAATTGTATATAGGATATAATTTGAGAAAAACAACTTTTCTCCCAGTATTCAAAAGATATGGTTTCAAATGGCAAAGAAAGAAGTTGAGTTCTTGAGGAATGAGTGAGGTGAAAACAGATGCCTTACATGGTGAAATGACTTTCTATTGATTCAATCATGAATTCATTTTAAAAATTGGTAAAAGATTCTAACCAGACTTTTCAACAAAGGAGATAAAGGCAGTGTAAATAAATGCATAAAGGAATTCTCACCATAAAAATTTCTTAGCGAAATGGAATTAAAACAAGTTACCACTACTGATTTTCAGGCCTACAATTTAAAAAAAAATTAAACATGGCATGTGCTCAAAGGGGTAAAACAAAACTAGAATTTTCATTTTTGGGTGGCTGGGAAGGTGGAGGAAGGAATATTTTAGGTCACAGTGCTGCATGTCTTCAGAAGTAAAACACTCACCTATACTGCAACAGTTAGAAAAGAAAAACATACATATGTATGAAGAACTGAAACCCAATATTTCCAGAAAATTTATTTATAATACTTCAAACTTGGAAATAAGCAAAACCATAGACAGATCAATAGGTAAAGGGATTATTTACAAAGCACAATACTATTCAGCAATAAAAACTTTTCACATAAGCATATTTGTTAAAGAATACACACATACTAGTGTTTATAACATTATGAAAAATAAGAACTAATCTTATAAAGAAAGGAAAATCAATGGCTGCATTTAGAGCTGGAGAAGGCAGGAAGAGATTATAAAAGGGCAGGAGGTAAATATAGAATATGGGAAAGTAGGTTTAGAGTTGTTGGTATGAAAATTAATACAATAGTTAATAAATAATAATACAAGAATAAATTCTTCTCTTGCCAATGTACTTTGTTTGTGCACCATTCCTCGCCTTGAAAGGTCACTGGTTCCATTCCTGGTGAGGGCACATGCCTGCCTGGATGTCCTGTAGGTGGTAGATAGGAGGCAACAGTTCAATGTTTCTTTCTCATATAGCTATTTATTTCTTCCTTTCTTCCTAAAAGGTCAATAAAAATATTTTAAATATATAAAAGACTTATTTAAAACAGAGAATAAACGCTGTGTTTTGCATATTCCCAACTGTAAGCCTACTTTTTAAAAAAAAATAAATTTTATTGATTTTTTTTTTTTTTTTTTTTTACAGAGAGGAAGGGAGACAGAGTTAGAAGCATCAATGAGAGAGAAACATCTATCAGCTGCCTCCTGCACACCTCCTACTGGAAATATGCCTGCAACCAAGGTACATGCCCTTGATTGGAATCAAACCTGGGACCTTACAGTCTGCAAGCTGATGCTCTGTCCACTGAACCTTAGAGTCTGTAAGACTACTTTTGACCTACCCTCTATATAAGTGAGAGATATGTTTATTTCACATGTGATGTTTTTAGAGCTTTATCCTTATGTCCAAGTTCACCAAATAGTACACATTAGGAAAAGTGCATTTTGTTGCATGCCAGTTACAAATATACTTAATAAAGCCTTAAGAAGTATTTCTAATTAAAGGCATAGATATTCCTCTCTTGATAGGAAATTAAAATGGCAACCTTACATGGGTGCTCCCATCTCTCTCCTAACCTTCTAGGAGGACTAGTCTTACTCAGGGGCAGCAATTATTGGCAGCCAGTGAAGGCCATTGCCATTGGAATCCCCAGGAATGCTGACAGGTTCCAAGAAAGTACAACGTGGAACTGGTTATAGGATTTTCCTTCCTCTAGCTCTGAGGTCTTGCCAGTTGAGGAAACCTTGAGATGAACACCTTACATAGGCCAGGGGCTCCAACAAACTGCTTATTTCTTCTGCCAATGACTTCAGCCACAGAATACAGTTATGGAGGCCCTGACGATGTCTGTAAGCAAACATCTCAGAAGCCACAGACTTTTGATCATATGTGGAAAACGTTCAGCAGAGGCAATTTTCATCCAATTTACTGGTCTTTCCCACTCACTATGAATGCAGTGTTTCTGTTCTAATGTTAGTTCCATTTAAACCTCAGACCCTTCACAAGTGACACTAGCCTATGAAATTTCATACATTATGGCACATGGCTCCTTTACAGTATGTGGAGAACAATTCTCTTAAACATTGTTGAGAATTATGTAATACTTACTGGGAACAGAGAACATAATTCATATTGTTCACACAGGCATAACAAAGGACGCCTTTCCTGGGAGACCATTGAACTCACCAATCAAATTACAACCACAAAGTCATGCAGACTTCCTTTCAAGGCCTTACGCAGCAATGAACAATAAGCCAATATTGGACAGAGTGATTTTCTGCCTTTCTTTAGTGACTTCCCAAGCACAAAAAGTTTGGGACCCCATGAATATTGTTTAATTTACAGGGAGAGATGAGAAATAGAAACACCAATGAAGAGAGATATTCATTGATCCGCTGCCGCCTGCACGCCCCATACTGGGATTAGAGCCACAACCTGGCCATGTGTCTTTGAGCAGAATCAAACCTGGACCCCTTCACTCCCTTTCCACTGAGCTAAGCAAGTTAGGGCCTAATTTACACTCTTAAAGGAAACATTAAGAATTAAGGTGCTACCCTGCTCCAGTGGCTTGTGGGTTGGAGCATCCTCCTGTAAAGCATCCCCGCTAAAGGATGGAGTTTTTGATATCTGGTAAGGGCACATAACTGGTTGCAAATTTGATCTTCATTTGGAAAGCACAGAGGAGGCAATTGATCCATGTTTCCTGTTTTATCGATGATTCTCCCTCCCTCCCTCTCTCTCTCTCTCTCTCTCTAATTTATAAATAATCCTTGAGAGAGAATTAAAAAATTAAAGTGTTGATGTTTCAAGTACATATGGTTAAATAGAAAACTAACCCTCCAGAGCAGTTATCAATATCATCTGAACCCATTGGAACTCTGTCTCCTTTCATGTAAGAGGCTAAAAGAATGAATGTCACATGTTTCTGAGAAACTTCACACTATTAGTGTCATAGTCATGAACCCATCTTGTTTTTATTTAAGTTCTAAAATATGGGGGTTTCTGGTTAAATTCATGTCTTTATATTTTTTAACTTATGTTAGTCTTTGAGTGATAAAAATTTAACTTTTCCTCTGGAGAAGCTGTTTCTGAGAGATTCCAATATAACTTTTAGATTCTGCAGTGAGCAGAGCCCATGGTGAACTAGAAACTGTGCAGTCCCTAGTAAGACCCATGTTTTAATGTCTATAAATATGGCCAGCGACCTAGGAGGCACGAGTCAGCCAACTTGTGGTCTTTCTTAAAGCAGAGAATCCTCTGAAGATCACATGGAGGCTGGTGTTGGGATGCTAAAGATGATTTCTTGAGACAGATGTATTGTGAATGTCTAAGGATCCTCAGGATCTCACATAGTATTTCTATTGCACATCCTGCCCCATTACTTTGTCCTCCAGCCAATTTTTTGAAATTCTGTGGAAGCTTACCATCATCACTGCCTCCCTGTACATTTCTGTGTTTGTCATTATATTCTAGAAAACTATCCTTGTGGTGAGTAAACTAAAGCACCTTACAGATGCATTTTTACTCATAAACAAACAAATATGCTTAACCCCCTTATTCTTTATGTGCATTCAGGACTGTAAATTTCCCTCTGGCAATGATTTTTGTGAAGGGGCTGCCCATCAGTTGCTCTGAAAGCAGCCTGGGGCTGGAGCCAAACTGTGAGGCCTCCTGAGGAAAAGGTCAAGTCCTGTTCAGCACCCACATGCAGCACTCCTTTTCTAATATTAGTTGTCCAAAGCAGCTACAGTGACCTCCCTTCATCTCCCAAATGGGGGGAGGGCAAGCATGTTCCCAGCAGGCCTTCCAGTGGATTCTGCCACCCCTTCCCATATTTATTCAGGGAGGCCCCCACTGACCACCACTGGCTTCACCTTATACCTGAGATCCTGTCAGATCTATCTTGTTCACTGTCTGTGGGCTGTCCTCCACTAGGACACTAGCTCCCAAGGTATGGGAACTCTATCTCTCTATAGTCTGGAACAGTTGGGTGAACATTGTCCATGCCCTCAGTCCCTACAGATCTCAGATGTACCCGCCCTTGGCTGCTGCCTGTACATCCAGTCAGATTCCAATTCTCATTCCTAGAGCCTTCCCTCAGCCCATCCACTCAAGGACCCTGCCCCTCTCCAGCCCTGTCCCAGACCCCAACCTCTCTGCTCCTTCACCCACACACCCCTGCAGCACATTATGCCCAGAGTTCAGTGTCCATCAAATCACGTCAGGAGCATGTCTCACCTTCAGTGGGAACATCCCAGGCACAGCCAGGAAAGAGTGTAGAGGGTGGGCTGTGCAGGCAGTAGAGCAGTCTCAGTGCAGCAGGGTGGATTCTTACCCATGAAGGAAAGATCAGGGCCACTTTCTCTCTCTAGATTGATAAATTTCTAGAACCTCCTTTAGTGGCTAAACTTAAAGCTACTTGTAAACCAGGACAAGACCTGGCTCAGCAGCCTGCAAACCCCCCGCCCTCCCCCCACCCTTGCTGGGAAGATAGGGAATCAGCCTCTGCAAAGATAGTTCCTCTCCCTCCTTGGGGCAAGGCTGGAGCACTTCATTAAGGTGGACTAGGATATTTCTGCCTCCAAGGTCATGATCCCCCCAGGAAGACCTGCAGCAGAGCTCGCTCCCTTTCCCATTAACCATGGCCTCAAATAACAGAGAGATCATCAGCCAGGACTGATGAGAGGGCCTCAGAGCCACACACATGGCCCAGCACCAACTCTCCCTGCAACAGCCCTGGGCTTTTGCCTGCCCACACACACACACCTGCCCAGCAGCTACTGCTGCTCCCAGCCTTACCACCTGAGAGGAATCTGGGCTTCTCAACCATCTGAATGTGAAATGACCCAGCCTAAACCCTTCTGACTGGAAGGTGCAGAGTCCACAGGGGTATGGCCTACCCCAAAGCTTCTCCCAGCTTTGCTTTTAGTCCGTGGGATGTCATTGTCCCCTGTGGGTGACTGTGCAGCTCAGCCAACGTTCCCCACCTTCCACATTTACAGCAACAGCATCTCCCATACTGTTCTCTGGACCATTGCCTGCTCTACCCTCATGAGAACCCTAGCTGCTGGTCACCACAAAGCCCCTGGGCTGTTCTGGTGTTCACATGTGTGTGGACTGACTGAGTGAATAAAGACACATACTGGTTTTAGAGTGAGAGGAAAATAGGGAGAGACACACATAGCAATTGTGTGTGTGTGTGTGTGTGTGTTTTCCCCCTATTACTTTCATACTTTCAGCGGTGGATTCTTGTAATTGCCCTGACCGGGATAAAACTTGCAACCTTGGCATATTGATATTATTCTCTGACCCACTGAGCTATTTGGCCCGGCAAGACATATGAAGCAATTTATGTAAAAGTAGTGGCCCAGTGCACAAAATTCATGCACATTAACAGGGGATTAATTAGAGGAAATAATTTAATATTGCTATTTGCCCTTTTTCTATAATAGAAGTGTCAGAAATGAAAGAAAATTACTAAAATTTATATGAAAACCTTTCTCCTGTCAGAGTCTGGGCACATCACAGGACCCAGAGTCAAGTTCCCACCTACCCACATGGGCCTCAAAGTCATGTGAGACTCAGACCAGTCTGCCCACCGCCCCCCATCCCCAAATTGGACTAGATCCTGAACCAGCTAGTCCCACCCTTGTCAAACCCCACTAGGCAGGGGATGTAGCCTCAGGTCCCCTGGCCTGGCACCAAGATAGGGGGTGGCCTGAGGTCCCCCAGCCCAGAATGGGGTGTGGGACATGCCTTGAGTTTTCCACCAAGCCACACTAGGTGAGGGACATGGCCTAAGATCCCCTGTTGAGCCACAAGGGTGGGGGGCATGGCCTGAGGTTCCTCATCAAGCCCTGTTGGGAGGGGGGCATAGCCCCACTGACAGGAAGGTGCAACCTCAGGTCCCCCATCAAGCCCCAGTCACTGGGCAGGGAGGGCAGCCTGAGTTCCTCTGACCCAGCACTGGGAGTGCACCTTGAAGTCCCCTATCATACCCCACGGGGTGGGGAGCAGGCCTGAGGTCCCGTCAAGCCCACCAGGGCATGGGGGTGCAGCCTCAGGTCCCCTGCCTGGTGCTGGGGCAGGGGTGTGTGGCCTAAAGTTCCCTGTCAAGTCCCACCTGGTGGGGGGAGGTAAAGGCTGTCCTCCAGCCTAGTGCTGGGGTGGGGAGAGCAGCCTGAGGTCTCCTAGCTCAGCGCCAGGATAGGAAGCACACCTTGAGGTTTCCCATTAAGCCCTGCTGGGTTGTGGGCATGGCCTCAGGTCCCTTGGCCTGGCACTGGGGCAGGAGGTGGAGGCCTGAGGTCTCTGTCAAGCCCTGCTGGGTGTGGGGGGGGGGTGGCCTGAGGTCCCCTGTCAAGCCCCACCTGGTGGGAGCATGGTCTGGAGTCCTCTGGCCTGGTGCTGGGGTGGTGGGAGCAGTCTGAGGTCCCCTAGTCCAGCACCAGGATGGGAAGCACACCTTGAGGACCCCCGTCAAGTCCCACTGGGTGGGGGTGTGTGGCCTAAAGTCCCCTGTCAAGCCCCACCAGGTGGAGTGCATGGCCTGAGGTCCCCTAACCCAGTACAAGAATGGGAAGCGCACCTTGAGGCCTGGTGTCAAGCCCTTCCAGGTGGGGGAGGTGCCCTGAGGTCACCTGTCAAGTCCCATGGGGTGGGAGGTACAGCCTGAAGTCCCCCATCAATCTCCACCTGGTAGGGGGATGTGGCCTGAAGTTCCCCAGACTCGCGCTGGAGTGGGGGGAGCAGCCTGAGCTCCCCTAGCCCAGCACCATGATGGAAAGCACACCTTGAGGTCCCCTGTCAAGCCCTGCCAGGTGGAGGGCAGGGCCTGAGGTCCCCTGTCAAACCCCACAGAGGCTGGGGAGGGTGTAGCCTCAGGTCTCTGATTAGTCGTTAGGTCTCTTTATGGGAACTTGGCCTCAGCTGTAGGTGCAGCCATCTTTGTGATGGAGTGATGGTCAATTAGCATATTCCCTCTTTATTAGATAGGATAACCTAATCATGTATGGATAGATACAAAATCCATCATGATGATAGAGAGTGGTAGAAGGCAAGATAGGACGCAAGGGGTTTAATAACTGTCTTTCTTACATGGATGTGTTTCAAGTATGCTTCTCTAAGGCAGGCTGTATTTTTGCATTACTGTTCTTTTTTTTTTTTTATTGACTTTTTGCAGAGAAGAAAGGAAGGGGATAGAGTTGGAAACATCTATCAGCTGCCTCCTGCACCCAAAGTACATTCTCTGGACTGGAATCAAACCAGGAACATCCAGTCCATCTCCCAATGCTCTATCAACTGAGCCAAACCAGTCAGATCTGTGTCCCTTCTTTTATATGCCAAGAATGAAGTTCTGATAAGGGCAAAAGGATCTTGGTTTCAGCCATGCAGGAAAGCATGGGAACACCAAAGGCATATGCTTAAAAAAGATATACTTAAAATCAAATAACTTACATCAAACTTTAAGAAAGTTTGAAAAATTGATAATTCCCAATACAGTGGTACCTCGAGATATGATTGCAATGACATACGAGATTTTTGATATATGAGCCGTCAAGCGAGCGATTTTTGCTTTGAAATACAAGCAACATTTGAGATAGGAGTAATCGTGCCACCAGTTTACCGAGACTTGAGTGTCTCATAGTTTCCCATGCCTCAAGGTTACGGAACGAATTAAACTCATATCTCGAGGTACCACTGTAATTGTATTTTATTATGCGAGTTCTCGAGCATATCTGTTGCTATTGTATCAGCATGTTGCAAAAAATATATAATGATGTGCTACTGATATCTCCTAGCATGTCTATGTTCAACACCATTATTTTAGCAGTTTGCAACTGACAATAAGAGTATTTACACCAGAAAAATTAACAAATATTATACACCTAGACTTTACTTAATTTATTATTCAATGCTTACACTTAAAAAAAAGATACTGGAGAATGTAAACAATGCAGACTAAATGTAGAAGTATATGCTACAAGTTGGCTTAAATAGATCTTAAGATAAAAATGAAGAAAAACAAGTTTCCTTCCAGTATTCAAAACCTATGGTCCCATATGGCAAAGAAGGCACTTGAGTCACTGAGGAATGGGTGAAATTCAAACATATGTCTTAGATACTACATAGTCACCCCTTCAGGTTAAATAATGAATTTATTTAAACAATTTGAAAGAGATTGTGTGCTGACTTTTTTTTTTCTTTTACAAAGGAGTCAAAGACAAGTGTAAATAAACGTGTGAAACACTGTTCACCATAAAAAATTCTTAGGTAAATAGAATTAAAACAAAAGTGAGCGAACACTGGACTCAATTCTGTGTGCTCTTTAGAAAAATTAACCATGGCATGTGCTGGCAGAGTTGAATAAAACTAGATTTATTTTATAATGTGGGTGTGTGGAAGGCAAAAGCAATGCTGTTATGGGCCACATTTCCGCATATCTTAGCATGTGAACTAGACATCTACACAACAACAGTTAGATAAAGCATTTACATAGAGATAACTAAACACAAATATTTTCATAAGATTTATTTATAATACCCTAAACCTGGAAATAACCATAATCATAGACAGATCAATAGGCTATATCATTATCCATAAAACACACTACTCACCAATTAAAAATTAACTGTTCACCTAAAGATAAGCATTAAATCTCAAAATAACTGTGTTGCATGAAGATAAACCATTATTTGTTAAAAAAACACACCTAATAGTACCTATAAAATTATGAAAAAAATGAATTAATCTATTGTCTAGGAAGGACTATCAGTGACTACAATGAGAGTTGAGGAAAACAGATTATAAAAGGGCAGGAGGTTATCAAAAGTAGTTTTAGATTTGATGGTATGAAAAAATGTAATTAATAAATAATAATACACAAATATACTCTGCCCTGGCCAGTATGGCTCAATTGATTAGAAGTTGTCTCATTCACTGAAAGGTCATTGGTTCCAGGTCAGGGCATAGGCCCATCTCCATCACCTGTAGGTGGAAGGGAAGAGGCACGGGAACAATGTATCTCCCTCTCTCTTTACTTTCCCTCTCCCTAAAACAAACAAACAAAAACAATAAAATTTAAAAATATTTTATAAAAGAATAAGTTCTGTGTTTAGTGTACTCAGATCTGTAAGTCAGCTTTTGCCCCGCTCCCTCATGTGTTAGTGACAAATAATCCTATCTCATGTGTGACAGTTTGTTTTATCCTTATGTCAAAGCTCACCAAGTAGTATGGATTAGAAAAGTGCACTTTGTTGCACATCAATTCTCATTTCCTGGGCAGAACAGCCTTGCCTCAGTGGCAGAAAATACTGGCAAGCAGGGAAGACTATTGCCATCAGAACCAATAGGAATGCTGACTAGCTACAAAAGACATATTCTGAGACTGATTACAGGATTATCTTTCCTCTAGCTTTGAGGTCTTGACTGTTGAGCAAATTTTGAGGTGAACAAACTAGACGGGCCAGGGGAGTAAAAACACACACAAAAAACCTGTTAGATTATTTTTTCCTGCCAGTGACTTCAGCCACAGGAAATAGGTATGGAGGTCCTAAGAATGTCAGTACACAAAGATCACACAAGCCACAGATCTTGGATCATTTGTGGGAAATGTTAAGAGGCACTTTTCATCTAAGTCACTGTAGTTTTTCCCATACAGTGCTTCTGTACTAATGGTGGTTCCATCTAAATATCAGAGTCTTACAACAAATGACAACAGCATATGAAATTTTGTGCATCATGGCACATGGTACCTTTCCAATATGTGGGGAGGATTTCCCCTAAACATTGCTTAGAATTAGATAATACATACTGTGCAGAGTATA